>JBBPJN010000001.1:0-19589 GCA_038088755.1 Boletus aff. separans
GGTAGGAGAGGGTGGAGGGTCAGGTGAGTCGGTGTTGATGGAAGGCGGGGGATCTGAAGGAGGGAAAGGGGGGAGGGAGTCGAGGAGGGACTGTCGCTTGCGTACGGCAAGGTCAATGGATGGCTCGCGGCCCGAGCTTGCGAGTGCGTCGAGATATATTTTGAAGGCGTCGTCAGAGTGGAGAAGGGGGGAGGAGGTATTCTGAAGAACAGTGAGTGGGATGGCCAAGGGACAAGGGACAAGGGACAAGGGGGACTTACGCGTTCGGAGGTGTGCTCCCAGCGGTCGATGACGGTGTCGTAGCCCTCCTTGGTGCGGGTAGCGACCAAGGCATTGAAGAATGCGAGCTGTTGTGGGACGTCGTTTGGGTGTGCGTTGGCGCGTGCCTCGAGAACGGCAATCTCTGCTGCGGTGTCGAGAGAAGGAGTGGGCGGCGAGGCGGGGGAGGACCAGGGAAAGAAGAAGGGGGAGCGACGGAGAGGGAGGGAGGCGGAAAGGTGCCTGTGGTGTACGACGAGGGTGAAAGCGACGGGCTTTGGCCCTCTGAGGCGGATGCAGGCCAGCCCGAGCTTGAACATGAGCGGGGACGGGCAGAGGACAGCACCGCCACACAAAACGAGACGGCAATTACATAATCAATCCCATGATGACATCGGACAAGCAACGGGGTGAGCAACGACAGAGACTGGCACTGCACACTCACTCACTCACGCGCTCGCTCGCCCGCCCACCAGCCGTCGTCGCCCTCTCGTTCGTCTCCCAGTCCTGCACGGATGCGCTCGCCGCCGTCGGTGCAAGCCATCCAGACCCTCCCCCGCTCCACCTCGTCCTCGCAGACGTAGATGCCCTCCTCGCACTCGTCTACAACATCGCCACAAAGCTCGCCCTCGCACTCAAGCCCTCGGCACCATCCTACCCCGCTTCCATCCCCCTCCTCACCGATCTCGCACAGCAAGCCCCCGCTCTCGCCCACTGCACCCGCCTCCTTCGCGACGACATCCACGGCGCCGCCCTCACAAAGGACGTCAGAACCCGCGCCAAGGAAATAATCGACGCCCTCCGTGCCCTCGTCCAGACATTCCTCAACAGTGCTGCCCGAGGTCCACAGCTTGCCGGCACCGGCGCACCCAGCGAAGAGTACCTCGTCAGGACAGGCACTCTACACGACCTCATCTCAAATGCAAGGAGCCCGTCCGGCATCCCAAAAGACAACCAGGCAGCCGTGTACCGCTCCTGGAAATCAGACAGAGAAACCCTCGAGGACAATCTCAACGAAATCGCGACCATGATCAAAGATGCTCAGTCTGCTCACCCATCCGACCAACTCGACGACGGATGGGACGACATCGGTCTCGGTCACCCCGCCAGGATGGACGAACGGGAGCTTGCCCGCGCAAACAATGTATCGTATCCTATCCACATCCAATGCATCATCGTCTTGAGCCTTCTCCTAGGTCCACCAGCTCTTGCGCCTTACCACCCTTTTCCACAAGCGTATCTTTCTCGATCTCCTTGCACACCCCTCCTCTGCCCCCGTCTCTGCGTTTGACGACCTTCTCGTGCAATCCAATCTACTCCTTTCCGCATCCGACGACCTCGTCGCCGCCCTCTACACCCCTCACGACACCGCCTACATTCGCGTACAGATCCTAGAGCTCGCCAAAATTACCACATCACTCCAAACACAATTGGCCCTCTTCCTCCCTGTCACCGATGAGCTCACAAACCAGCTCCGCGCCCTCAGTGTCGCAGATGGCAATGCCGTACCGTCACCCTCCCCGACCAAAAAAAAGGCTGACAAGAAATGGTTTGATACATGTGTCGATCAAATACTTCGTTTATGCTCCAGCGCGACCGAGTCATCCAGCCCACTGGTGCATGACGTAGCATAGCACTTTGCACCGAGGGTAGATACTTGTAGATCATCAGTACATTACAACCCAGAAACGACGACGACAGCAAACGGTACCAACACATCATGTCTCTCCCTCTTCTTTAGGTGTGGCTCGTCTGTTACGCCTTTCCATTTCCCATTCGTCTCTAAATTTCGCTGCGAGGAAATTCGGGTGAAGTACCGTGCCGCTCTCTGCACGCAATCGTTGCTCGAATCGCGCAATCTTGTCAGCTTGAGACTGCAGGTCAAATGTAAATTTCTGCACACAAGACTTGTTAGAACAACCATCTCAATCTGTTCCCCCGAGCGCTCACCATTTCCTCGGCGCGCCTCGCTCTTGCTTCGTCTCGCATTTTGTCCAACTCTTTCCGCCGCTCTTCCGCATTTTTCAAACCAGACTTTGGTGTATTTCCACCGGCCTGACCAAAGAAATAAGCTACCAGAGGACTCGTCAAGAATCGGGACTTACGCCCTTGAAAAGTTCCGCATATACTCTGGAGTCCGCCAAGTCAACGTCTCGCACTCCTGTCAATGCTTGTTTTCGTTGTTCCGAAGCCGGTAACAAAGGCTTTGCTACCTCTTGAACGGGCGGATGTGCCGGTTTTTGCGTAGTAGTGGTCGGGGTTGACGTACCTGCCGCGCCAGTCGCCGTCTTGGTTTTCTTGATCGGTGGAAGCTTGCGCTTCTTCGGGATGGTCTGACCGAGAGGATCTTTTCCAGGCTGCGATGCATCCGGTAGAGGATCCACTGCAGAGGAAGGTGCGAGGTCTTCATTGGAAAACAGATCCGAAGGTTGGCTCTGAGCTGCAGCGCTGGATGCTCGGGAGGTTGTCGCGGGGGGAACGAGCAGCTTGCGCTCGTCTTTCATGAGAATTTCTCTGTCCCTTTCCTTTTCCTTGAGTCCCTTTGCCTTGACACCTTTGAGCTGCCCCGCATTTGCTTTTCCCGCCTTGCTCTTGGCAGCACCGGCTTTCGCCTTGAGAGCGCCATGCTTATGCGGCGGGTCCAGTTCAAGGTCGTCGGAGACCTCGGAAAGGGGTGACGGGAGATCGCTGAGGCCATCCTCCACGGAATCCCGTTCCATGTGGCTGTTGCTCGCCTCGTCATCTGAATAGAGCACCTGGGACTTCTTCTTGGAGGATGCAGAAACAACTGCCAATTTCTTGCGTTTCTTGGACGTGTCGGCCTTTGAGAACGAGAGATCCTGGGTAGGGGAGTCTTCTGGGAGGAAGCGATTGTCGTCGGCGGTACTGAGGGAGCGCTGCGCAGAGTCGCGGCGAGTGTTGATGTCCACATCCATGTCATAGTCGTCGTCAGGGGAGGTGGAGACAGAATGTGCTACATCGGTGTCGACTGTGCGAGGGCGCTTCGTTCTCTGTGAAGTTGGGCGGCCAGCGTCGTCGTCGTCGTCGTCGTCTGAGGGGACGAGGGGACGTTTCGAGGAGGACTTGCGCCTGGACGAGGTTGACGGCTGTCGCTGTCAGGGGCGGGCACGGCGAGGGCGGAGGGGGAGCGACGATACCTGGGTGTGTCCCTCGATGGTGGCGTGCTTCATGCCAGGTAGAGACCCGCCCTCACGTGATGTACACCCTCATTGCATCGGGACCAAAACATGCCAAAACAAACGCGCTCGCCGTCGACGAGATGCGTTTTCCACTGGCGTTGCGTCCACGATGCACGTTCAGGTCATATGCAACTATCCCCCCATCGACGCGTCCCCCGACGGTGAGCGTGCTCGGGCGAGAATACCCCACCGACGAGATGACGAACGTGTCTCCGACGATCCTCTCAAAGCTCCCCCTCAGGTTGCACACCCAGCCCGCGCATCCTCTCAGCACCCTCCGCGCCCTCGTCGAGTCCCACTTCCCGTCCTATGCACATCTCTCCTCCCTGTCCCCGCTCGTCACCCCGTACCAAAACTTTGACCTCCTCTCTTTCCCTGCAGACCATCCCGGCCGCTCTGTCACGGACAGCTACTACGTCAACAAGGACCTCATGCTTCGCACCCACACATCCGCCCACGAAGTAGAGGTATTCGAGAGAGGCGAGACCAAATGGCTCCTCACCGCCGACGTCTACAGGCGCGACGAGATAGACGGCTCTCATTATCCTGTCTTTCATCAGACTGAGGGCGCTCGTATCGTCTTTGCCGACCCAAATGGTATGAAAGAGATCGAAGATGACAATGCTAGGCTGCAAGCCCACCTCCAGCGCGCCAACATCATCATTGAAGACGTGCCCCATCTTTCACCCACTAATCCCTGCCAACTGGCGCACGACCCGAAACATACCGAGCTTATCGCTAAAAACCTCAAGCTTTCCCTCAACAGCCTCATATTAGCCCTCTTTGGCGACCATGTTGGCGCGACGCCTCGAAACCCGCTCAGAGTAAGGTGGATTGAGGCGACCTTTCCCTGGACGACACCGAGCTTCGAGGTCGAGGTCTTCTTCCGTGGCAAATGGCTCGAGATTCTCGGGTGTGGTGTAATTTATCAGCCAACACTGGACAACGCGAGCAAGTGCCTTCCCGTGAATACCCGCACAACAATTTGACGCGTCCTTAGATGTTCGGAACAAGCTTGGGTGGGCATTCGGCCTTGGACTCGAGCGCATAGCCATGATTCTCTACTCAATTCCCGACATTCGCCTGTTCTGGTCTCGAGATGCCCGGTTCCTCACGCAGTTCAAGCAAGGTGAAATCACGACATTTCGGCAATATTCGAAATACCCTGCCTGCTTCAAGGACGTCAGCTTTTGG
This sequence comes from Boletus aff. separans, assembly GCA_038088755.1. Classification (NCBI taxonomy): domain Eukaryota; kingdom Fungi; phylum Basidiomycota; class Agaricomycetes; order Boletales; family Boletaceae; genus Boletus; species Boletus aff. separans. The sequence continues at coordinate 4,653 of JBBPJN010000001.1, forward strand.
TTACAAGAGAATATGGAACTCCACGATAACGACTTTTGCGATCTTGTCAGGGACGTAGCAGGCGATATCGTGGAGGATGTCAAGATGGTCAGGGTTTTTAGATGTCTTGTTTCATAGTGGCCTGACACGCAACAGACAGACAGCTTTACCCATCCGAAGACGTGTCGGAAAAGCGTTTGTTACCGAATAAACTATCGCTCAATGGACAGGTATGGCATCAACCCTTCAAGATACTTGTATTAATACGTTTTAGGTCGTTGACTAATGACGAGACGAATACGTTGCACGCTCTGGTCACGTCGAGCTTGCGAGATCGCTTCGGAGTAGAGATTCGTTGAATTACGTGTGCTAAATTATTATGTCTATCGTGATGATGCGTATATCCCATTCAGCCCTACCCCATGTCTAGAGTGGCGGCATACCCGGGTGTCCACTAATCTACAAACTGAACGGTGCAAGTGGACTGCACGGGGACCAAGGATGTCACGACGCGTCTTGGGCGACACCAACTTGAGCTGCGCGCAAGAGGCGGTCCTTGATCATGTAACCCGTCTTTTGGCACTCGAGGACGGTCCCGGGTTCTTTTCCAGATATGGGGACCTGATAGACGGCCTCATGTCGGTTAGGATCAAACTTTTCTCCCGTGGGATCAAATGATTTGACATGGTACTTGAACAGGGTGGAAAGAAGAAGACGGTGGGTCATTTCTACACCTTGGTGTAGCTCCGTGAGATATTCCTGAGCGGACTTTAGAGGGGCATCGGGGGAGGACGGCGTAGATTCGGGATGGAGAGCAGCGGTGGGAACAGATTTGAGGGCAAGAGCTAGGACATCGACTGTTTCGAGGAGGTCACCTGCGAAACGGGTGATTGCAAAGTCACGTTGCTGCTCCTTTTCGCGAGCAGCATTGCGTTGGAGGTTCAGAAAGTCAGCCTGGAGATACCGTAGTCGACTCTGCGGGAATGAAGTGAGTGGGCGCACGCGGAATAAGGAGGGAAACTGACAGTCAGTTCGTGGACCTCTGCCTCTTTTTTCTTTAGATTCTCGAGCACCTGAGACTCGACGGAGACCTCTGTGCTTTCCAGCTCTGGTGGAGGTTCAGCAGCATCCTCTGGCTGCGATTTTTGGTCCGAGTAGGGTCGGGTTGGGAATGCAAAGAGTCGTGGAGGGCGTGGTGAGGGACGGAGGGCCCTGGAGGAGAGGGCTGCGGTGGATGCAGAGAAGACGCGTCTTGCCCATGTCCCGTTCATCGTCCTCGTCAGCCAAGTTTTCCAGTAAGTAAAGTTAAAGTGGATAATTTTCTTTTTCGTAATTTTCCATTTTTCATCATTTCCGACGGCTATCAACACGTGATCGTGACTGCATTTAGCCATATTTGGTCGATATACGCGTCTGATTTTTCGCGTAAATTGGTCTATATAAAGACCCAAATGACATGCAGAGCGTACTCGCCGTTCGATCAGCCTGTCGCTCTTTCCTCCACACCACCACCATGTCGTCCCCCCAGGCCCGCGTCATCGATGGCACTCTCCTCGCAAAGTAGCCCGGATTTCTCATCTATCGCGTCGTACTCACTCCATTGCCAGGTCCATCCGCCAATCTGTCGCGGACAAGATCGCGACCTCCAAGCAGCAGTACCCTCGTTTCCAGCCCAGGCTCGCTGTCGTTCAGGCTGGTGACCGTCCAGACTCGGCCGTCTATATTCGCATGAAGGCTAGAGCCTCCGAGGAGGTCGGCATACACTTTCAACATATCAGCTTGTCCGAAGCTGCTACCGTCCAGGAGATCGTCGCCGTCGTGAAACGCCTCAACGATGATGACTGTATAAGCGGCATCCTCGTTCAGCTTCCTCTTGGTCCCCACGTTGGTTCCGATGACGTCCGCACAGTCACCGAGTCCATTTCCCCAGAAAAGGATGTTGATGGGTATCGCTTCTTTCCTCATTCGCACCCGTCGTGTGCTTATCTCTCCTATCAGATTCCACGCGTACAATATCGGTCTCCTTTCTTCTCGCGCGTCGTCCCCTCTCTTCACACCTTGCACTCCTGCGGCAGTTATTCGTCTTCTCGAGTCAACCGGTGTCCCTATCTCTGGCGCCAATGCCGTCGTACTTGGTCGTAGTGATATCGTTGGAAACCCTGTCGTCGCCCTCTTGAGGAACAAGGATGCGACAGTTACCCAGTGTCACAGCCGCACCAAGAACCTCGAGCAGATTGTGAGTATTTCCTTCCCCATCAGTGGGTACTTCTCACTACAACCTCCACTCAGGTGAAGCAAGCCGATATTCTCGTCGTCGCTATTGGGCAAGCCGAGTTTGTTAAAGGCTCATGGATCAAACCTGGTGCGGTTGTCATCGATGTTGGCATCAATTCTATCCCAGGTCCGCCTCGTGTCCTCCCTTGTTGTGTAATTCTCACAATGATTATCCCAGATGTGACCAAGAAATCGGGTCAACGTCTTGTCGGTGATGTAGAGTATGCCGAGGCTGCACTCCGTGCTTCCCACATCACCCCCGTCCCGGGAGGTGTTGGTCCAATGACTGTTGCTCTATTGATGGAGAACGTCTTGACGTCCGCTGTCCGTCGCTTTGAACAAGCTCGTACGCGGAAAGTCAGACCGCTCCCCCTTGACATCAAACCCAAGGTTCCTAGTGACATCGAGATTGCCATGGCACATACACCAAAACCGATCACTGAGCTTGCGCACGAGATTGGTCTGCTCCCTGACGAGTTGGAGAGTTACGGCAAATACAAGGGCAAGGTCGAGCTCAGCGTCTTGGACCGTTTGGCCCACCGCAAAGATGGCAAATATATTGTCATTTCCGGGTGAGTGTGCTTCCAAGATGCACAAAGCCATGCGCCGACGATGAATTAGCATTACTCCTACACCACTCGGTGAGGGTAAGTCAACTACAACCATTGGCCTTGCACAAGCTTTGGGTGCACACCTTGGTCGTCCTGCTTTTGCTTGCGTCCGTCAACCTAGTCAGGGACCTACCTTCGGTATCAAGGGTGGTGCTGCCGGCGGGGGTTACAGTCAAGTTATTCCCATGGATGAAGTAAGATCATTTGGGGATAGACCGACAGCGAGTCGCTAACAGGTGTTATAGTTCAACTTGCACTTGACTGGTGATATCCACGCTGTGACGGCTGCCAACAATTTGCTCGGTTCGTGCTGTTAAATCCAAGCGGAAAGATTCTTTAATGTTCACGCAGCTGCTGCTCTCGATGCGCGTATGTTCCATGAGGCCACTCAGTCCGACAAGGCTCTTTACGGCCGGCTCGTGCCCACCAAGAAAGGGAAACGCGAGTTTGCTTCTCTCATGTTCAAACGGTTGCAGAAGCTTGGTATAAACAAGACCGACCCTAACGAGCTCACGCCAGAAGAAATCAACCGCTTCGCTCGTCTCGATATTGACCCACAGACAATAACTTGGAATCGTGTTCTCGACACCAATGATCGCTTCTTGCGTAAAGTTACCATTGGCCGTAACCCCACTGAACGGGGCCATGAGCGAGAGGCTGGTTTTGACATCGCCGTTGCAAGCGAATGTATGGCAGTGTTGGCGTTGACAACGGATCTCAAAGATATGCGAGAAAGGCTCGGCGCGATGGTTGTTGCAACGAGCAAACGAGGTGACGCTATCACTGCTGATGACATTGGTGTCGGGGGTGCCCTCGCAGTGTTGATGAAGGACACTGTCAAGCCCAATATTATGCAGACGCTTGAAGGCACCCCTGTCTTCGTTCACGCGGGTCCCTTTGCCAACATTGCACATGGCAACTCGTCTATCGTTGCTGACCGTGTCGCTCTCAAACTCGCGGGAACTGAACCAGGCGAATCCTCTGACCGTGTCGGTTATGTCCTTACCGAGGGTGGCTTTGGTGCCGATATGGGCATGGAAAAATTCTGCAACATCAAGTGCCGGGTCTCTGGTCTCAAGCCCGATGCCACCGTAATTGTGGCAACGACTCGAGCATTGAAAATGCACGGGGGAGGACCTGAGGTGACCCCTGGCAAGCCCCTTGCTGATACCTACACCAAGGAAGATGTTGTTACCCTCCAGAAAGGCTGCCAGAACCTCGCTCGACACATCAAGAATGCCCGCAAATTCGGTCTCAAGGTTATTATTGCTATCAATCGCTTCTCGTATGTATTTACCCATCTCTCGATTTTCATAAATCATATGATTTCTTCTAGCTCTGATACCGATGCCGAGCTTGAGCTTATCCGTCAAGAAGCACTCGTTGCAGGCGCCGATGCAGCAGTAGTCAGCAGCCATTGGGCTGAGGGTGGCGCTGGCGCTGGCGCTCTGGCCGAAGCAGTCGTCGCAGCTTGCGAGGGAGAGTCTAACTTCAAGTTCCTTTACGACCTCGACCTACCCATCGACGAGAAGATTGACATTATCTGCAAAGAGATATATCGTGCGGACGGTATTGAACTGAGCGAGCTGGCTCGCAAGCAATTAGATACGTATACCCGCCAAGGCTACAGGAACCTTCCCAGTGCGTGATCTCCTGTCGTGCCTGACTTGGCTTGTATCTCACTGGAACATCTTCAGTTTGCATGGCCAAGACGCAATACTCGTTCTCCCACGACCCTTCATTGAAGAATGCACCCACCGGGTTTACCGTTCCAATTCGCGAAGTTCGCTTGTCTGCTGGTGCTGGCTTCCTTTACCCCATCCTGGGAGACATGCAGACGATGCCAGGTCTAGGCACACGTCCTGGTGAGCGATAAGGCTCAAAACACACTCACGCTCTTCATCTCATGAGATCTTTCTAACTTTTTAGGATTTTGGGAAGTCGGCCTTGACCCGGAATCCGGGCGGGTTGTCGGCCTTTTCTAGCCGTTGACGTTCACAAGCATTTTCAACGGATGCAAAGGACGAGGCTCCCGTAATGTGGATCTGAAAGCTTCCCCAGATGTTCCGTTTGCTCTCGGAATGGAAGGCCGTCTCAACACGGAGTGGTTCGCGCTTCAACATGTGCATAGTTACCGTCCGGACAGGGTGTAGGTTAGCGGTAAGTTAGAAGAAAGAAGTGAAGGTGTTGCACGAGCTAGTTGATGATCGTCTTGCGTGTGTTACATCGCTCTGCATGTACATACGTACATACCACGCATGTCTATACGACAGTCTGACGGTGGATTTGACTGAAAGCCGCTGCGTCTATGGTATGATCTTCGACTGTCTGCCTCCGGGCAGCCTGGCAGCAGGAATGTTCTCAATACCAGCCATCCGCGGTGTCGGCGAGGGGAGGGCGCTCGTGGCCAACGATCCACTCTGTTGATCATAGATAATCACGTTGTACGCCGCGTCCACATCTCTGTCGTAGGTGTTGCATTCAGTATCGGTGTAAAAGAACGTGTTGTTACTTGTTCCGTTTCCTGTGTTGCCCGTGGTAGCTATCGTGAAATATCCAGCTACCGTACCCTATATGAGACATTCACGCAGCACGGAGGCAGTGACAAACGCACCTGTCTGCTGACGTTCCACAATCGTCGACCCTAGAATGAACGGAGCAGGGACAACCTGTCTGCTGTAGGAATGGTCAAACGTGGTATAGACTACCACATCTCATCAGTATATCGATGATCAGGAAAAAAAAAAAAGGTGGCACCATACATGTTTGAGAGGTGTTCGTGATTTCCAGATAGGAAATGTTGATGTATAACGGATACTCAAAGTTGTCCACCACAGCCGGAACACCGTCATGACGGGACACGACGGATCCCGAAGAAACTTGTGCAACGTTCTGGACGAAACGCAGGTTCAGTGGCAAGCGAAAGAAGCTCACCTCTATTCACCTACTTGGGTATTCGTGTTGTTGAGGTAGTACTGCGTGTTCTTATAGTTCAGGTTCTGTTCGAACGACACAGCGGTCGCCTTCCCGCTTCCGCTAATGACGACTGCTTCGATGTGCAGCGAACGTTGAGCTTGTACCGTGATGTTGACATCCGTTCCACCAATGCTGGCCGAGGTCTCTATTACTGCATACGGCTGGACGTCGTAGCGTGTGATCTTGCCTTTCGTCGGTTTCCCTGAAGGGTCCGTGACGACCTGGAGAAGCCCCGAAACATACCAGTTCTGGTTCAACGTATGATTCGCCTCCGCAGAGACCACGTCGAGAGTGACATTGTGGGGAAGGCCATCCGCAAAGATAGGGGCAAACGGGGTCAAGTCTAGGAAGTAGGTCGGAAGGTCGAGAGCGCCGTACGATGTGATAGGCCTAGGAGACACGGTAAATGAATGGATCACATTTCCTGCATGCGAATTCCCCACCTCCAAACAGAGGGGTTGATCCCCCCAGTGAAGATGACCGCGTAAGGGAATGCAACGCCAGCGACCTGACCATCAACCAACAAGCGCACCTCACGGAATGGTCCACCCCCGAATGTTGTACCAGCGGGAAGATCACCGAGATACTCATCTGCTGTGTTGTAGTACTGTACATTCGACAACTCAGCGCTCGAGGATCACGCAACAGGAGAAAGAATCCCTACCCAGAACTCCTCGTCACCGTTGCCCGATGCGTAGAGTTCGGCGTAGATCTGCACTGTGTTCCAAGGAAGCGTGACGTTCAACTAAGACACAGATTAACATCATAACAGTACAACATAGAGAATCTGGCTCACAGAAAATGCAGGTGGGACAGAAGCATCATCGGCCATGTTGTTCGACATAGTGGAAATTGGGACAATGAGATCTGATTGTCCTGCCGTAGGATACTCCTGCGAAGCTGCATGGAAGGTTGCATAGAGTGTTGCTATTGACAATGGCTTTAGAATAAAAGATGATATTCGGAAGGTGTCGATATACACACTAGCATACTGTCCATTCAGTCCAGTTTCCAAAAGGTTGTCCAATTCGAGGATAAAAGTGCCTGGTTTAGCAAAGAGTGGGATATAGCGAGTGACATCCTTGATATACGTCCAAATGATTCCGTCATGTGTGGGTTCGGGAGTCGAAGTCCGCCAAACTGAGTCCATGTTCAATGAGATTTAACTGGAAGATTGCACTAGCACTCGTGCGTACTTTCAGTGTTCTGGAAAGTGAACACCCCGAGACGGTCATACTGAGTTCCATTGGACGTGACGGTGAAGTTCAAGGTCACTGCCGCCCATGAACCAGGTTCACCACAATTAATGGGTGGACTGATCAACTGTTAGTTCATCACATTAGACGGAGCCCCCACTGACTCACTAATATTGGACGATCTCGGGGCTAGTGGGGCGGACGGGAAACGGATTTACAGTGAGCCCTCCGAAGATTCACGGAGAGTTTACTTACTGTCCGTAAGAGTTTCCGAACGTGCGCCTGTGTTGGTGTTTCGTTATATCATCCATGCATATCCGTTCAGCACTCACTCAAGAATCATCATTGTGCAAGCCTGGGCATCGCTAGGTACAGGAGGAGGTTCGGCGACTTGGAAGTCAACCAAAACCTGAGCATTGGAGCAGGTAGCTGATGCCACGCTGAGCAGCAGGGAAAACAGTCTGAAACCAGACACCATGACGGTAGTTCTGGAGGCTTGTAAAACAGGGTAATCCAAGGCCGTCGTGCGGTATTTATACGGTGGAGGTTCGAAATGACCCCCCGGCTGATGCCGCCGTAATATCTTTGTTTGTTCGGGACGGTCTCGCTACGTTATCTTTGATGGTGCTTCTGATTGCAGAGTCTTACCTGAAGGATATGTACCACATGTCACATGATGAGGTTTGTCCCATGGTTGACATTCCTTCGCCTCGGAGACGCACGCTGCACATGGTAATTGGCCCTGTCCAGTAGCATCACGCGACTTTCCTGGGGAAGGGCGGGTCCGAGTGGGGGCGCGAAGGACTCGAGTGTGGGAGGTGGTCTTGCCTTTGACGCAAGGGAGGAGGTTAGACTTTAAAGGAAAGGAAGGACGAGAAGGAGAACGGACGGTGGATGTAGAATACATGTATCATTCAAGGGGAGCCCGAGGACACCATCGGATCTATGTTGTCTTCCTTGATGTACCTTGGACGTGTCAAACATACATGGGATGCAAGACGTCGGCAGACACGATGTTGAACCACTGGCACGGAGTTTATATCATGAGGTGGCAGCGAGGACACTAGCACACCGACCGTCATGATCCGAGTCACTTCAAGCAAATGATGAGACGAAATACCCAGAGGTGACGAACCCCAATTTGCAGATGCCAACTGTAACCTTACTTGCCTTCTCTTTTGCCGGCACACGCGCAGTGTCCGTCCGTGCTATCTCATCTAGTTTGTTATGCAAGAGGACTTGAAATCAATTAGTTGAGGAGTTGGCAGTTGGGTAACACCTAGCAGCTGTCAGTTTCGATCTAGATCGCTCAAACTTTATTACACGATCCTTATCAAACAGGGAACTTTCAAGGTATTTCTACATGAACCCATGGCAGAACAAACATGACGAGGATGGTACTTGTCAAGGTTATCTGTTGTCGTTCAGGAGAAAGCACGTCAGAACTCATGACTGAACTCCTCCTGAGATGCCATTGCTTGCCCGTTCCCTTTTCCTGTAGAGGTGTTCCCTTCCTCACGTTCTCCGTAAACTCCCCTGGTGGCATCCTCCGGAAGCTCCAATTCCGCAGTAGATTCCGTGTGATGTAAATGTGCTGAGTCGACATCTGCTGCGTCTCCCACTGTCGATCGATTCCTGGACTTCTTCTTTCTCTTCTTCTGTCCTGGTGCAGTGTATGCATCCTCCGTCCTCGCCCACCTGTCTTTCTTCTTCTTCTTCCTGGCGGATGTATCCCCGGGAAGCGAATCGCTAAAATTAGCCGGGTAGCGCCAGCGTCCACCCGATTCAGATGTTTGTAAGCTGCCCTCACGCTCAGCGTCATAGTATGATTCGTCGTCAGGTCGCCACAGCCCATCACCATTTCTTGGAGTGTCATCTGCAGAATCGTGTGTAGCAGTACGCGAGGGTCCAACCTGGCCGTCTTCCAAGGGCTGTTGGTCGTAACCGGAGTCAGGATTCCGATCGTTGTACTTGCCGGCCCACTGTGAACGTCGTTCATGGCGTCTGATAGTGGAACCGTCTACTAGGCCATAGCGCAAGGCCCACTTGGGAGTCCTCTGGTGTGTCTTGTTGTTTCGGATATTCTGTTGTTGGGGAGCAAGTGAGAAATCGGTGGGATCAGGGCGAATCGTCGTGCGCTTGCCTGTATGTAGAAGTTGTGTACGTGACCTACGAGCACGATGAACTGGAGACACTAGACGGCAGCGGAAGAGAACCTACCGGGGATATAACCTGCGATTGTCAAAAGTACGTTGAGCCAAAAGTCTTTCCCGATGCCGAATCTGGCTGCGACGGCTGGAGGCGACGGAGGTGAGCGGCTCTGGCTCGCGTGCGCACACGAGAGGGCGTACCCAACGGCGGGAACAAGGTACCCAAGATGAACAGGAAGACGGCATACCAGTGGTATCTTCGTGTTGTCGGTAGCCTTGGGCGGTTAGTACTTTTCTTTGGTGCCATCGCTGGTGAGAGGACATGGACAACGCTGCGAATGCGATGCCGTCCTGTGACCTCCACGCGGTATCAAGAGCCCATTTCCTTATTTGGAAGGTATCCAGGCACCCGTTGCAACCTTCCTAATCGGGTCACAGATCACATGACTCAAGGAATGAGGTAAACGACCATTCCGCGACGTTGCCCCCACCAAACCTCGACTCGGACGCGCTCATCGCCCCTCACGGCGTGCACGCATTTCGGTGAGTACAACACCACACTCGCACCCGAACATGTATAAACAGCTCGTCTCGACACTCCACGTCCTCGTTTGATCACCCTAGATCACCCGAATGGAGCACGACGAGCACGAACCTGTGCTCGACCTCTCAGACGTCGTTCACGATGACCCTCTCGGCTCAGAAGACGATCTCGTCCACGAACAAGACGCTATCGACGTGTCCGATGCTCCACATGCTCCCTCCTTTGCTGATTCCGCACATCACACCCATTCCTCACCTCCCGACCACCCCCTCTCACTCGGAGCATCCTCTGTCTCAGAGAACTTCTCTGTCGAGATGCTGGAGCGTGAGATTGCCACGCTGCTCCATCAGAATGCTTCTGCCGCCTCTGCCGCCCTCCTAAGTGCTGCCGCCCAACAACGACAGGAACGGGATCTTGCAGAGCACGAGAGTCGGGAGCAACGCAATGGCAGTGCACAAGACTCTGGTCACGAGGATACCCACCATGCTGATGGGTCGGGCATTGGTGAACTTGGGCTCAGTCTGAGTGGTATTGCAGCAATGCTGCAAGCCGCGCATGCACACGCAGCTTCTAATGGGCGCAACATGGAGTCTTCGAAAGGAAATGGTATCAGCGTGGAGGGAGGACAGCCCACAACACGTACCACACCTGCATTTCGTTCACTCACTGCAGGTGACGACGATAGTTACGCTGCCGAAGAGAGGAATCATGAAGACTTGGATTTAGCATATCTCGACGGTTCCTCAGGAGACCATGCGGAGACAGATAGAGACAGGGAAAGCGATAGGCGTTCGCCTGATCATCACTTGTCAGATCCCCATCCCGGTGTTCCAGGGGAATTCAATGATATCAGCGACATCCTGAACCACCTCTCCTCACAATTCGAAGCTGAAACAGACTCGGACCGTCAACGTCTTCCTTCATCTGCAGAAACGACTTCCCCCGTTTCTCGGTCACGCAGCGATCATACCCCTCCTCGTTCACCCAGAGGTACCAAGTCGCCATCCAGACCGACTCGTCCGGTCGTTCAGCCTGTCGCATCTACTTCATCCCCGCCACGCAAGTCTGTCACGGAACCAAAGAAGCCGAAAAGAAAGGACAAGGACATAGACGGCGAAAAGGACAGGGACAAAGTGCCCAGTGTGCACACCTGCCAGGACCCTCAGTGTCGCAAGTCCTTTACCCGACGGAGTGACCTCGCCCGGCATATGCGAATACACACAGGTGAAAGACCGTTTGTCTGCGGACATGCGGGGTGCGGAAAGACGTTTATTCAGGTTTGTTCTCCCTAGCATCAGTCATCGCACCTCCAACCTCATATTTAGAGATCCGCTCTTCATGTACATCAACGAGTACATACTGGCGAGAAACCGCACTCTTGCGAGTACCCGGGCTGTGGCAAGACTTTTGGTGACTCTAGCAGCCTTGCGAGACATCGCCGCACGCATACAGGGAAACGCCCATATAAGTGCCAAGACCCAGAATGTGAAAAGACATTTACCCGCCGAACGACGCTGACACAGCACATGCGAACGCATGATCCGACGTGGGAGCCTGATCCGACGATGTACGTGTCCAGATTCAGCACGTCGTGATCATCGTTGTTGATCATGCATTCAGAAAGTACAGTTTCAAGGCTAAGAAACAGAAAGTGCTGGATGATGTGGCCGATCTTGAGCTGGAAGAGTCGGTCCGAACGATCTCGGCCCTATTCTCGCAAACAGCCAATGCCAATCATACCGCACCCCGATCAGCGGAATGTAGCGGACCGGACGAGCTACTCGAGAGCCGAGTGGCAAGTATCAGCGCGGAGATAGCTGCCGCCATTGCGCAGGCATCTTCACAAGCATTAGATGGAGAGGATGGTGTTGGGGAGGACGGGGTTGAGGAAGAAGACGGAGAGGGATGGGGTGCTGGTTCTGGGAACGAGATGGGCGTGGCCGAGAACATCGTGCCGAATACGAGTGGGATCAGGGGAGACGGTGGGGCTATGCGGGGTGGTGGTGGGTGCGTGGAAGACGACGAGGACAGTGACACGTTTCCTATCCCACTACGGACACGGAAGGGGAAAGATCCAGCTGCAGTTGTCGGAATGAAGAGGAAACGATGAGCCTGATTTGTCTGATTTTCTCTACAGTTTCTAGCGTACGTTGCTAATGTACAGTCGGTGTAATCAGCTGCCTTGCACGGGGGAGACGGAGCTGCGATAGCGATGTGATATGTTCCGGGCCGTGAGACATTGCCGCCCGTCGTGAGCAGGATCCAGTGGGTTCCAGCCGTTTTCATCCGCGCCAGTCCAACCCACATATAAGCCGTATCGTCGCCTCGCCAGCCCCACAACCGCGCACAATGACCAGCACGACCGAGGAGCTCCCCAGCACCGACATCATCACCTTGACCCGGTAGGAGTTCAACTACACTCGTCGGCAAGACAGTCGCATCTCACGTTCCCCAAGGCATGTTCTGCTCGATCAACTGCGTCTAGGCACAGCTGCAACCGGCGATCTCACGTTGCTCCTCACCGCTATCCAAGTGACATCCAAATTCATCGCCACCAACGTTCGCAGAGCACGCCTCATCAACCTGTATGTGACAGCCGCTCGCTTAGATTGCCTTGTTCTCACCGCGTGTGTGCCAGCGTGGGGCTTGCGGGCGAAACCAATGTTCAAGGGGAGGAGCAGAAGAAGCTGGATGTCCTGGCCAATGACATCATGGTCAATTCTCTCCGGGCTTCCGGCAAGACGTCTGTTCTCGTCTCCGAAGAACTCGAAGACGCGATCATCATCGAGGAGCGCAACAGAGGCAAGTACTGTGTTGTCTTTGACCCCCTCGACGGCAGCAGCAACATCGACGCTGGTGTCAACATCGGAACCATCTTTGGAATCTACGCAGTGGTGGGTTGTTACATGCCCGTGTCTTCACCCAGATTCGATCATCCAACGTATCCTAGCGACCGGGCTCGTCGGGTTCGCTCCAAGACGTCCTCAGGCCTGGCAACGAGATGGTTGCTGCTGGGTACACCATGTAGGTAATCGATGAGACGCCCACGACGGGACCGCTGAGTAGATACTAGGTATGGCTCCTCTGCCAACCTCGTCCTCTCGACCGGCTCTGGTGTCAACGGTTACACCCTGGATGCAGCGTTGGGTGAATTCATCCTGACCCATCCTGATGTACGTCCTCGGCCGTCACGTCGCATTTCCAGACGTCCTCAGACCCTGACGCGCAGATAAAAATACCGTCCCGCGGCAAAATTTACTCGTTCAATGAAGGCAACTCCATGTACTTTCATTCCCCGGTCCACGCGTACCTAAACTCGATCAAGTATCCCAAAGCCGGATCCCCGTACTCCGCTCGGTATATCGGTTCCATGGTTGCAGATGTACACCGAACGTTGCTCTATGGTGGTATCTTTGGCTATCCGGACGACAAAAAGAGCAAGTCTGGGAAGCTTCGCATGCTGTACGAGGCGTTCCCGATGGCATTCCTGACGGAACAGGTGTGTGATGGGAACCGCAATAACTTTGTTCCTCATATTAACGACCGCGCGTGATTAGGCGGGAGGTCTCGCCACCACAGGAACGAAGCGTATCCTTGACCTCGTCCCCAAGAGTATCCACGAGCGGTGCCCCGTGTTCCTTGGGAGTCGAGATGACATTCGGGATCTGATGAAATTCTACGAGGCTGACGCCAAACTGCAAATTTAGCTCGCTCGGCAACGACGACCGGGAAAGGAGACGAGTCATAAGTAAACGTGTAAATATATATCGAGACCGTAGGAAAATAAACGTTATGTGCATGCTCGTTGCGCAGTTCAACAACTGACTGTTGAAAATCGGACGGAGACGGACCGGACGACCACGGGGATAGGATTGACAACTGACAGAGTCATGTGGGGGTACTTGAAGTTGAAACTTTGAGGCGAGGTACGGGCCAGGAAGTTTGACTCACATTTATTGCTCGTCATGCGTGATGCGTACACCATAACTCCCAGGTCAGATGAGCAATGATGAACCAGAAAGGGTGAGTAAAGGACAAGGAAGAGCTACGTGCAAGGACCGGTTGCCATAACCGCCGGGCATCGGTGTGGAGTGATGAAACACATCAACGGACGGGTGGCCGACTTTCGCATGCTGGTCAAAGACGTGTGCTAATTATGTAGCGTTAATAATACAAGCGCTTTCGAGTAAAACCGGCAAGACCAGACACGGTCTTGGAAAAATCGGGAAAATCACGGATGGACGGATGAATCGCATACTAAGACAAGAGTCACAGTATTCTAGCACCCCGGCGGAAAGAAACGGCTGAGAGTGTGTGAATCAACGTGCAGAGGTAATGATGGGCAGAAACATACCCGACAGACTCTGCAGAGACAAAATGTTAGAGTTACTTTGCGGAAGCGTGTTGGTGCTGAGCAGCACCAGCACCTGTGACGCCGACTACAAGGCCCTTTAGCCAACCGTTCTCGCGACGAAGACCCTCGCACTCGCGTTCTAGCTCGATGACACGATCCTCGAGCTCTTTAGCACGGCGCTCAAGGGCAGCCTCGCGCTCCTTTTTCTTGAGGCGGAAGCGAGCACTGGCTGCGGTATTCCGGCGGCGTTTGTCTTCTGTCGCGGTCACAGTAGTAACGGCAGATTCAGATGGTGTCTGTTCTTCGGGAGAGGGAGGTGCGGAAGTGGGCGGGTGAGGATCAGAAATGCTGTCTGTGGAAGATAGTGTTTTTTGGGCACGAATGCGTTTTGCCGGGGGCGGGTTGGAGGGAGATGGGACTGTAGGGGATGAGGTAGTCGGGGTGGAGCAAACGGGGAAGGGGGGGGTATGGGCAGCATGGAGGGCAAGAAGCTGGGCAAGGGAGGGAACGGGGTGGATCTGTGGGGAAGCGTTTCGCTGCGCGGGTGGGGGTGGAGAAGTGGGCATCAAAAAGGGGTCGATGCCGACGCCCGCGAGGAGAGCATTGATGTCGAACGGGGGAGGGTTTGGAGAGACGGAGGAAGGAGGGACGACGGCGTTTTCGTGGCTGTCGTGGCTAGGAAGGCCGGGGGGGTCGTCGTGGTCGTCGTCGGGAGGAGTGCGTTTCGAGCGAGCCAAGGGCTCGTCAGACTCGAAAGGGAGATTTGTCCAGAGGTCGAGGTGGGCGGAGAAGTCGGGGAAGGGGGAGGCGAGGTCGTGGGCATCGTGCTGGACGGGGTGGACGACGTTGAGAC
>JBBPJN010000001.1:19599-74170 GCA_038088755.1 Boletus aff. separans
ACCGCTGAGATTGAAGGGAGCCATGAAAGAGAGAGATAAGACGAGTGTATTAGTATGGTGTCACTAAGCGCTCGCCCAGCACCAATTCCGACCCCCCGACGTGGCATGCCACCCGACATGGCCACATGCAGTAGTATTGTCTACTCCAACTTGACAAGACGGCCGACGCAACCGAATGGCAGAAATAATCAAATTCATCCTGAGGAGACTGACAGACGACGACCACTACAGCACCATCTCCGACTCGTGAGTCATCACCGCAACATCCCGCCGCACAGGGTTCATCCGAGGGTAGACAAACTGGCGGGAAAAAAAAAAAAAAAAAAAAAACATCAGTGCCTGTCACTGTCATATCATATTCGTGTCGACTGACCCCTTCGTTGTACTCGTGCATCACCTCTGCAGCGAGTATCGCCTTGTCCTTCACAAGTCCTTCGTACGCCTCTATCAGCGTCCCCGTCTGCAGTCCCACCACGCACATCACCACACACATCAGCACCCAGTTCGTGCTACCAGTGCACATCCACAGCAGCGCGTGCACAGGCGAGTACACCCCAAGCAGCGTCCGCTCCAGCTCACCAGGAACCCACATCTCTAGCTGCTGGATCACTTCCGCCGGTGCACCTTGAGGTGGTGACGACGTCGACGGGCTCGCCCAGGACAGTCCAAGCAGGAACCGCACGACAGAAACAACAATGCGCCACAGAACAAGCAGAATAGCGTGCAACAGACCGCCGATTCGTCTTGCAAACGTCGACCTTCCTACCGGCGTGCCCGGATGTACCTGCGAGTCCTGCCGAGGCGACGATACAAACGTCGTGTGTGCAGAGTTCACCGGGTCAGCTCGAGTCCGCCGACGAAGCTGGTACGTGCGTGTCCGCGAAAATAGATGGAGTGCATTCAATGTTGACCCGATCAACAGCATGCACGTCGTCGGCACCGTCTGTACGTGGCCACGTGAACCAACAGTCGTACCGCATACACTATATACTACTCACCCAGTCGAACCAGCTCTGTTGACTCCGCTCCCAATAGAGGTCTTCCCATCCCAGGTCCGAGTCCGACGTGGCACGAACCTGCGACACTCTTACAAGAAAGTGAACTGTATGCATCAGCGTCCCAATCAGCCACGCGCTCGTTTTGGGTGCTGGCAGGGGAACGTTGTGAGGAAAGAGGGAAATTTCAAACATGATCCGAGAGGGTATCTCTGAGATGCTGCGACTACGTGTCAGCCATCTAGGTTGTGTGCAGAAATGGCAGATTCTAACCGTTCGACAAACCCCTTCTTTCGGATAATGGCTTTTCGAGGTGAAGCAGCTGCATTTGCAGTACTCATGCGAGTCTTGCGTTTCGCACTAAGAGGTGTCGCATAAGGTGGTGGACGTCGGGAACGCGCTGCTTCCCAGTCAAATGGGGTGGACGAGGAAATAGATGGGGTAGAGGACGGGGAATCAAGGTAGGATATGCGCGTCCGTGGCGTTGCTGGTGTCTGTGCACTGTTGGACAGGTGGGGTGAAGGCGTGTGAGGGGTGCCTGGTATGTTCGTCGCGTTCACCTGGGCGAACCGACGCAGACTCATTTTGCACGCAATCGACAGAGTGCAACGAGAAGAAAGAGCGTGGACGTGTGACTACAACATGCAGGCGTGTCACAGGTGACGTAATACAGTGTCACAGCCAAGAGTTGACCAGCACTTCTATCTCCCTCCCTAGCGTCCCTATCCCACCAGTGTCCTCTACCCATATCCCGAACCACAAGCTCGCAAAACAGATCCCGAAACAGACGCCCCCTGCAACTTGGGGCCAAGTGTGGTAACCAAGCCATACCCTGGACAGGATGATCATCCCTGCCCATGGTACAACCACGAGCGGTGCAGATACAGCAAGCGGATGCAAGCTGGGATGCAATGGAAGGTACCAACTTCCCAGGAATACGGAAGCAGCAAAGAAAGTACATGCCGAGGCATGCGTGCTAGGCATCCTGGATGGTCCGAGAACTGAGTATAGAAGATAACTCGGGGCTCTCGGCAAGGCGTACCCATACGTGGTCTTTCGACCGTGGCGTGGTCGCTGCTGTCGAATGGTTCTCTTGACGATTTTGGCCGATAGAGTACATGCAAGTCCGCCTGCTGCGAAGTAGATTACACCTGCCGAACGCGTGTAGAGACAAACCAGGGCAGTCACCCCGGTTACAATCTTTGACGTCTGTACTAGCTTGGTCAATCAGATAGCCAACGTGAGGAGTGCTTCATGCAAACCTCGTCAAGGAATTTGAGCCATAGCGGTGGTGGAGGCATAACCCAAGCATATTGATCACGTGTCACTTTCGGACGAAACGCGATCACGTGACATTATTTGGGTATAGTTCGAGTACAAATAATTCCTCCCATAAAAGGAAACTGTTGAAACAATTGAAGTTGGGTTTTTCAACCTGCACATTCTTGGTTTTCGACCATTCACGACCTTTTAAAACCGTCTTTCTTCTTCTCCCCTCCATCTCCATCCCTCGTCTTATTTAGACGACGCTCAGCTTTTCTTCCGTCCCTATCAACCTTCACTTTACCACCACGTCCCGTCCACGCGTACCCACTGCTTCCTTGTCGCCGTCGCATTCGATCAGCGTCAGGAATCCCACCGCAAAGATGGCAGTCCCTTCGTCTTCTCATCAGGACCGCGAGCGTGAACGTGAGCGCGAGCGCGAACACCGTCACCGTTCTGAGCGACACCACCACCACCGTACTATTTCCTCAACGACACTGTTACTCGTCCTCTCCCTCGTTTTGGCTGTCCTCGCTGTAATGCTGTCTCTCCCCGCATCCCAAGGCGCCAATGCCCCTGTAGGGAAAGACGATGCTGCTGCAACTGGCATCTGGGGTTACCTCAATCCTAAACGTTCGCAGGTTCTGGTAACCCGCGAGCGCGACGTTGCAATGCGTGAAGCGGAAGTTGCACGTCGCGAGGCCGAACTGCTTGTTGGCGCACCTGGTGGTGTCCTTCCTAATCAGTCACCGGTTTCCTGTCCGGTCTGTCCCACTCAGACTGTTGTTGACATCCCTCCTGCGCACACTATCATCAAGGAGGTCGTCAAGGAGCAAGAACTTGCTCCTCCTGGGTGGTGGAAGGAAGCAAATGCTCGGGCCGAGGAGATCCTCGATCGTGAACTTAGAGTTGCTGAGCGCGAGCGAGAGATCACCCGCCGAGAAGAGAGCATCAACAAGAGAGAACACGATGCTTCTAGGCGGGAAGCGTGGATCATGGAACAGCTTGTGTAAGCTTTGGTTGTTTACAATTCTTGTGCACTTTATTCACGCCGTTGCAATAGTCTGATCAACAGCGACAATGCTGCAGTCGAGGAAGAGGTTTACTATGAGCAACCAGGGCCAAAGCGAAAAGTCAAGGTACAACCGCTCGTTCAGCGCCGTCCCGAGCTCTGAGATGAAGGAGGGTTTTCTGTCATTCTTTTAAAACGGAATGGCAGAGGTACCTATCCATCCAACATTTTGTAGAGTTCGTCTCCCCTCCTTCATCCGGGCTTGGGGGACAACGGTTCTCATTTTCTGTCCCCCTTGTCTCTTGGGGGAGATCAGTTGGTGGTAGCGTGCTATTTGATGAATTTGACAGCGACGCGTCAGAACGCGATCGGGAGCTGACCACGTGATTGCTCAAGGCAATTTGAGTTTTCTTTTTCTTTATTTTCGTTAGTCTTGCATTTGCGCGCTACCAGCTGGTCCCCCTTCACACGATGCAGAGCATTTAGCTGACCTCATACTTCTCCTCTATCCAACAGGAACTTCCACCCATCGTCGTCGCCGAAACTGAGACTAAAACTATTATCCAATATGAAACTCTTCCTCCGCTAACCGTCACCGTCCCTCCACCAGCCAACACACGTCGTGCAGCGTTCCCTATCCCCGAAGGCGTGTCATCGTCTTTCTCAACTTCTATCCCTCGTACTACCGCAATCACGTTCGAAGAAGAGATCGTCAAGGAGCCTCTCAGGGCAGAAGAGATTGAGGAATATGAGGTCGAGGAGTATGAAGAAGACGATGCACCCATTGCCGTGCGAAGGAGCGTGAAGCCGGCAAGGCGGCCCCCTCCCCCACGAAGTGGGTGGCTTTGGTAGAGAGATGGTTGTGTTATTGGATATCTACTTTTTCTTGTCCCAACTTTCCTGTCCCTGTCTTGACCATTTTTCCTCTTTCTGCACCGCGGGCGCCTTGCTTCATCTTTTGTTGGCTCCTTACACCCAGTCACGTGCTTTCGTCCTCTTATGACTATCATCCCTGTAAAATCCTAAGTTACGACGCGATGGATATGAATTAACTAACGGCTACACATGGACACCTTACTCCTTGATACTTGTTGCGTTGCACGTTGGATCCACCGAGGCGAGGTGTCCTGAGTAGATGTACATTAGGATGGGTTACTATAGACATGGTTTACATAAGTTACTCTTCGACTTAGTTGCGGGTTACATGCCACTCGGCTACTTTCTCTTTCTTTCCACCTTACCATCATCACTCGTGGCGCGCGTCGATAAGCTTCGGCGAACGCGAGCTCAGGAACCGAATAGTCATCCCTCCCGATTCGGCTCAAATATCAGAACGTATCCGGCAGTTAAGCGCGATGCCTTTCGTGAGATGCAAGGTACGTGATGCACATTGGTTCATGTTCAGGCATTCAAGCAGTGGCACTAGTTCTACACTGAGAGCGGCGAACCCTTGAGAGGCGGCTGTCACAGAAAGGGCGCGGGATGCGCCTTCGTTCACCCCGGAGATTCCGACTGGAACAATGCTCCACCTCCCTCATTTAGGGCAAGGGACAAGAGTGGCGACTCGGTACGCTTTTCTTCTATCCGGTCCTTTTGGAATATTGAAACGTGTTTAGGGGACCTTCAAGTCTCAGCGGGGTGGCAAGCGGGGTGCTGCCCCTCCCTCGCCACGGGATACTAATGGGAACGCTGGCACTAGTACCGCTGACACTGGGAGTGGTTGGGGTGCGGTAAGTGGGTGGGGTACCGTGAGTGACTGGGGCAGCGGGTGGAGTGGAACTGGGTGGGATACAAAAGGCTCTACGTCAACGCCGAATCAGGCCCCGGAACCCGTACAGTCAAACAACCCATCCACTACGAGACCTCAAGACACCTCCGCGCCCCAAGCTGATTCCCCTGCAAGTGGGAATCCGAAAGCCAGCGAACATGGGTGGGGAGCGGGGGCAGACAACGCCACGTGGTCTGGGTGGGGAAATACATGGAACGAGGGATGGGGAGCGTCAGGTTGGGGGGACGCCAAGGATGCAGACAAGGATGCAGGGTCTGCATGGGGAAGTGGTGGAAGATCGTCGGGCTGGGGGGACAACAAGGACACGACCAACCCCTGGGGAGCTCCTGAACTAATGATCGAGGACAATCAAGTCGAAAGGGAGACTGAACGGAACAAGGGAAAAGGTAGGGCTGTTCCCGCCCCGCCCCGCATTCGTATTCCGGACAATGAGAACAAGAAAACCAAAATAACAGGAACGAACAATCAACCACTAGGTCCCAGCAAGTGGGGAGAACCCCGTAGTTCTAATTTCATCACCACATCAACGCCCGTGACCACTCCCGTTACAATGATAACGCCCACCGACTCGTCCCGTCTCAAACGCAAGCGTGATGCTACGTTTGAAGGTAATCTTGATGTCTTCAAGGAATATATAAAGTACGTCCCACCTAATGTGCAAACACCTCTCCTCACCCATTCTGTCAATAAGGACCTGGGAGCGTGGTGTTAGGGCACGGTTTTTGCTCACCGAAGCTGAAGCTAAACGTGACCGTTGGTTCCACACACAGAAATCTGCCTGCTACGCACGTATAGGCGAGGCAGGGCGGAAGAAACTCGACGGCCAACGTGCCGAATGCGACCAACAGGTCAACTTACAAAGGGAGAAGCTCTCTTTTGCCATCACATCACTCGTCGATTTCCATGACACGATTTCGTCCAACCTCGACTTGGGTCAACGTTATAAGATTGGCGAGGAAGCGGAGAAGTTCATCACAGAATCAAAAGCTTTCGTTGACGAGGTCCGCGCCCTCCTTGTCGCGCATGTTCTGAAGGACAAAAACGACGTACGGTCTGGCGACACGCAGGGACACTCCTCAAGAGCCGACGCCGCCTCGATTGACTCTTTGCGAGATCAGCTCCGAGCCCTTGAAGAGCGCTTCAACCAAGCGCAGATGGAACTGACTCTTCGCCACCAGCGTGACATCTGCTCCGAGGTTGACGATCTATTAGCCACGAAGATCGCAGCTTTGCGTGTAGCACGTCAACGCGATGTTGACCGTGTTGCCTTGCAACCGCGCCCTGAGATCGTTATTCCTCCCAGCGCCCTCCAGGGTATGGAGGCTACAGCGAAACAAGTCAGGGAATTGGACGCAAAAGTACCGCACACAGTCGAAGATATTCGTGTTCTACTTCTCCGGGTCGATGCGACGACCAAGCGGGTCAACGAGCTTGAGGAAGAACTCTCCATGAACAAAGCAACATACGGGAAGGTAGATAGTAGCATTATTCGCTGGTCAGAGGTGAAATAGAAATTTATTTTAGCAGGTACAAGAGATGGCCACAGCGAAGGAGAAAACTGAACGGAGGATTAATGAACGACTAGAGAAGATACGACAACAATTCGAGCAATTGGTTGCATCGCAGCCTACTCTGCCCGTCATGTCACCCACCACTGGCAATTCACGAGACAAGCTGATGGAAAGCCTTCGGCCAGCATTTGAGGCAGTCTTGGACAAATTTTATGAGCAGGAGGTTCAGCCAACCATCGAGTCATTGCAACAGATCGTCATTGAGGCGTCCAACCGCCACCAAGAAGAAGCGATGAAAGTGCTGTGGGGCAAGATACAACCTGCCATGAACATGGTTGCAGGGGTTTCTCAATGGCTGGACTCTCAAGAGCTCGCGCTCACTGCACCAGTTGAGGTAGACCCCGCGTACGCAGGTGGTCCCTAGTAACCATCTAAAGTGTATTTCCATTCGTAGTAACCTTCGTTTGTATGATACCACATCAACTTCTATAGTTTACAGCAAGTAGCACTAACGATACACTCAAGTTTGACTCGTTTTCCTCTGTCGTGTCTTAATGGCGAAAGAGCGGCGCTGCAACGTATGTCTCACATTAAAGCAATCCACCCGTCAAACTTGACAACGCCCGTTTACTAGCTATATGATGATGAAGGCAGGCCAAGGCGCCTGAGGGATGGTACAAAGGGATGTTTTAGGGATGCCAGTGCTTGCCACTTTGCACACCCGCACGAACGTGAATGGAGGACCGCTCAGTCTTCTCATCCCCCCAGACCTGACGTCGTGGCCGACTCCGACTCCGAATTCTTTTACGTGCTCGTGCATTCTGATCGACTAAAGGATCATCGCAACGGGGGGAGGGACAAGGAGAGGGACAGAGAGAGAGCCAGGGAGAGAGAGAGGGACATTCCGAAGAAACACAGTTCGTCGTTCTTCGAGTCTCCACCGCACCGAAGGGACAGCATGACTACTCGCGCCTCTCCAGGCCCACCAAGTTCTCGCAGGTCGACTTTTGACAGTGCTGAGGACAGTTGCGGCACCACCAAGCGAGGGAGGTCTCCTGCCCTCTCACCATCCTCAGACCAGCTTGAAAGGCTGCGAAAAGACAATCTGTATCGCACCAATGATCTCCCGCCCTCACGACGGGATCACCTTCCTCTGACATCACGCTCTCGTTCTAGGGACAGGAGCAGAGGCAAGGAACAACCCAGGAAAACGCCACCTGCTCGAACTCAGGTTCTAGACACTCGTAAAGCTGATGCCTCGACCGCTCAGCACCGCACGACTTTGCCCCCGGAACCTTCAATACCGCCACCAGTGCAGCCTGCGTCACCACCGCTCCAACTCCCCGAGGTACCTAAACTGCCTTCCTTTGTTTCTCGTCAGAAGACAGCTAGCTCAGGAGGGCAGAAAGAGCTTTCCGTGGATGAACAGAGGTCGGTATGGCACGAGCGGATTGAGTATGCTTATATTATACTTCTCCTTGTCCGCCGACTCACGTGGTCCCGCTTAGCCTCATGTTCACATCAGTCACATCGCGTCGTGATTACACGAAACTCGAGTCTGAACTGTCTCAAATCCGCTTACTCTGCAACTCGTCTCTCGTGAACAACATGCCAGAAGCCGACCGTGCAAACGTTAATGCGCACAAAATGGCGCTGGAGCTCCAGATGGAGGTCAAACGCAAAGAGATCAATGAAACGATTCAGAAGCTCATCGGGAGCAATTTTTGGCCCGTCCTAAGGACTCCACAAGTTGCGGAGATGGAAAAGACGCTGGAGGAGTCGAAGAAGCACGTCGTGGAGGTCAGGGGTCTGTTGGACGATGTGAAGAGTAGCTGTGCGGCGCTCTTCAAGACAAACGCGTCCGATTGGACACAAGATTCCGATCGACCTTCCAAACGAAGAAGACTGGAGGGGGACGTGGATATTCCTGGGCCATCCACGAATGGAAACGCGGAACCCATGAAGGAGGACGTAGCGATGGAGTTGGAGGTCTTTCGCGATAAACTCACCGAGCTTGACCGTCACCTCGTTGACCTTGAGAATGACGTTACTCAACGTGACACAGTTATTTCGGATGAGATCGAGCTCCAGATAGATGCTCGGCTGGAAGAAGAAGAAGCCCTTTACCCACCTGTCAGGGAACCGGGAGAGGTGTCTCAAGCCGAGATCGAGGCTGTTGTTGATGCAAAGAACAAGGAGCTTGTGTGTGCTGTTACAACAACAGGCGAAGAAATTGGAGTACTGGCGGTGGAGATTGCAGAGTTGATTACAAAGGTAAACGCTCTGGAGGCCAGGTGCATGATATTGGAAGCGGAAAACCAAGAATTTAAAAACAAACTTACCCAGGTTTGGTCTCATGAGAGGTGTGTGAGGCTGTCTAATATCACTATTGTAGGACACCGTCAGGCATTCAAAATCCCAAGATGCCTTGGTACGCCGTGACAAAGAGATCGAAGCCATAGCAGCAGCACTACAAGCCTACATTTCACAAGCACCTGCCAGTCAAACCGCAGGTGATCTTCCTTCCGCGGAGTACATAATCGATTCACTTGGCAGTCAGTTCGATGGTCTCTTTAGGGAGAAATTTTGTGCAACGATGGTCAACGTTCAGCGAGAAGTCTTTGACAAGGTCCAAGAAAGCCATAATCGCACACTAGATATTGTTTCGCCGAAACTCATGTTGCTGCTCAAGATGGTCAACCTTATCACAGCTCGGTTAGGAAAGCCTGATATGGACACTGTGAATACTGGGTAGGCAGTGGTATCGAGGGCTTTCTTATTTGTGTCATTTGAATCGTCGCGTCCTTTTCACATCTTCAATGTAGCGTATTGGTGACATACATCTATTCAGCTTGACCGTACGCAAAGAGGACCTCCGTTTAATTATGCAGTCACATATTTGCAGTGATAGGTAAGAATTATAGGCATTTTTCAATCAAACTCGGAACCGTCCTGTTTAAAGGCTGCCGAGTAGGCAAGGATTGTCCCGTACACCAGTCTGCGAAAAAGAGCTGTTGGGTGTCAAGACGTGGAATAGGGCTTGCAATACACGCCCGCCACCGACTATCGACATGATGCAAGCCCCCAGTTTTATCACTTCTGAATGTGTAAGAACGACGGGGAGTGCAAATCCAGTGACGACAATAATGGAGGTAATGAACCGTCCGAGGTCAACAGGGCCGGCATTGGCCTCATATGATGAGAACTCATCCCCTCCGCAGTGTGCGAACAGTGCGTTAGGAAGAGGTGCCAACACGAACGTGAGCGCTGTTGGGAAAACATATGTGGGTCGTGGACCTCTTGAAGAGTGGTCGTCGACACCTGGACTCACCGACCAAGAGAGGTAGCCAGTTTGACCAAAGTGCGCATGAAAGGATGATGAGTAGGAACCCAACGGCGAGGACAAAGGACAAGAGAATGACGGCTTCATCTGTGTGTTAGATTGGCTCTGGGTGAATCTGGCATAAACTCACTTTTCAGTCCCGCCGCTGCCATAGTGCTAACTTGCGTACAAGCCAGCGTTGGCTGCGCAGTGCTTGCTTGGACTATATTACGTAATCCAACAGGTATGTAGTACAATATGTTAAATTTAATCATCGTCCTCCAGCGAGCACTATCTCACTCTTCGTGAACCTCTCGGACCCAGAATATTCGTCGGGCGATCCACCAACGCTCCCATTGTCGTCGGCAATCCGGATTTTGTCGCCGTTGTTTTCTTCAATACTCTGACTGGAGGCGGTGTCGGGGGTAATTCTTGTACAACGGGGAGAGTCACTGAAGACGATGTCGACGAGGATAATGAAACGACTGGTGGTGTTGGCGGTCGCGGCACCTCGCTTACTACAGTGCAAGGTATAATAGTAGCGGTAACGTCCCCGTCCACTTCATCTTCTAGTGTGCCTTCTCCATCTGGCTGCACGTCGCTATACGGGGTGTCTTGCAGAAGAGACTGTGCCACAGAGAGCGGTGTGGAGTTGGCACTCGTTATGCCTCCCGTCCAGGATTGCAGAATGCCTTCGCGGTTCTTGGTTAGTTCCCAGTTATCGACGTATTCCCAGTTTCGTTTGCGGGGTGTCATCCCAGTAGGAACATCCTCGCGTGTGGCTTGTTCAAGGAGTGATCGTGATGTCTGCTGGATGGTGGTCAAGCCAATGGAAGCCAATTTGTGGTGCCTTTCCACCGAATCGGCCAAATTTGTACACTAGAGTGGGTGAATTATACGGGTGGTCGGTAGCACCACGAGTAAAATGACATACCTCTGATGTGACGCGAGAAGTGAACCCTTCCACGTTCCTCACACCGGAAGCCAGACCCCGCTGGACATTCCGCAAGTCAATCTGGACCTCCGCCACCATTGCATTTGTCGACTCGACGCGAGCCCTCTTTGCCCGAATATGTCGATCAAGACCACCTCCAAACGATGCCTGAAGGGTTTGGCCGTGTCTTTGGAGTTCTCCAGAGTATGTTGTTGTTGCCGTGGCCATAGACATTTGCACCGCCGAAAGTCCATCCTTAAATGCGGTCTGAGCCGAACTCGCAGACTGGAAGAACGATGAGATACATCGAGGATATCGAACGGAAAAAACCTACCTTGATCGCTCCATCGCGCAATCTCTTGCCCTCCACTCCTTTACGTGCGAATGATGCAGAGAGTTCAGCTCCGCGAGAATTAGCATGATCGACCAGTCGCTCGTGTCGCTTCCCGAACTTGCCGAGTTCTTCTTCTGCCTTTGCGTTCCCTTTCACAACAGCGCCAAAGGTTTCACTTAGCTCTTGATGCCGTGCAGATACGAAGCCACCCAAAAGGCCAGATATGCGCTGTACCAACTCTTCCTTAGCCTTCTCAGACTTAATCTTCTCAGCTTCGAGCGCTCGTGAGAGGAGTGTATTCTGAGTTTGAAGATGGGAAATTTCAGCTCGAGACATTTCATCCGTAATCGCTTTAGTCTGCAGGGTAGATTCGCCTTCTGCTTTGGCGAATGATAGAGCCTCATCAACAGCTGTGTCAATGAGGGATCCCATCGCTATGAGAGCGCCTTCAAGCTAGGGGCAAAGCTCAGTATCCTGAAATACCAACTCAAGATCAACCTACGGCGGTGAAGTTACTCTGATTCATAGTGTACAATTCGTTACACAGAGCTTGAGAACTCTTTCGGAGGCTCTCCGACCAAGCCGCAAACGAACTTTTAATCGCGTCCTGAGATTCCCTAACTACGCTCTGCATTATGCCTATCGCTTCGGCAGATGCGTCGTCTTTGGCATTGATCACGCGTAAAGAGTCTTGAATGCGTTGCAGCTGCTTATCAATTCGCTCAGAGTGAGCGGTCGTGATCTCGTGTTCCTTGTTTAGATATGATTTCGCTTCAGCCCGAAGGTTTTCGGTCGAATGGCCAGCGGTTTTCATAAAGTCGTCCAGTTTCGCGGAGAGGGCAGCCACTTCATTTATTATCGATCTTCCGTGAGAGGATACTGCCTTTATATTGGAACCGAAAGTCTTTGCCTTGCGCTCTAGGCAGAGTCGTCAACTGTGTTACCACCAGTGAAGGAAGAAACCTCACGAATTTTATCAAACAGGGCGCCTAGATCATCGATGCTCTCTGCAGCGACCTGCTTTAACCCACAAGCGACGCTGTCGAGCTTGGTTTCATTGACCTGATAGGCCTGCCGGACAATAACCTCTTCTTCCAATGCGTTCTTTACCCACTTGAGTTGTCCCTCCCTCACTTCAAGCTCTCCTTTTGTCTCCTTCAAGCTCTCCTTTGTCTCTTTCAGCTCCCCATCCCTTTTCATCAATAACGCTATGCTCTGTTCGAACTCCTCCCGTACACTTCTCAGCTGACTCTCCACGATCTCTATCTGCTTCTTCGCTTCCTCCATCTCAGTCTGCCTGAGTTCTTGCTCAGCGCTTAACTGGTTCCACGTTTCTTCGGAGAAGAAAATGCCATTTTTCTCCCGAGCTGCTAGAACGTCCGCCTTCAGCCTCTCGATTTCGGCGACGTATTCCTTTAGGAGAGAGTTCCTCGTCATCCTTTGGTTAATCTCGGGTTTGTTGCGAATGGATTTGGCCCGAAGCGCATAATCGAGGGTCGAGAGGGTCTCCTCCATATTGGACCTTGCAGGCGAGATAGTCGCAATAATGCAAGTCTTTGTACGGCCCCCCAACGAGTCTTGGAGAAGGCGAGTGAGTTTCGACTCCCGATATGGGACATGGGATGAACGATCGACGAGCGCGTTGATGACGCGCCCAAGAGTCAGGAGGCTCTGGTTGATCATGCCAGCCTCTCTTGCCCTTTTATTCTCCGCACCGGATCGACCTATATTTTCTGACCCAGCCAGGTCGACGAGATTAAGCTTTCCGACTTTTAATAGGTCATCCCCCATTGACGAAGTCTCCTTGGTGTGTACGGTGATGGAGAACACTGAATGAGAGCGACTAGAATGGTCATTGAACTTGGTCGCTGCGATCTGGCGACGATGACTGCCCTTGGTCAGGAGAGCCAATGCATCGGCCGCGTCCTTGACAGGTATCTCTTCCAGACCTTGGATGAGAACACCCTTCTTGCTAGCATCGTCGAATATTTTCAAGCCACCCTGGTTATCAGACGGGCCTCCTTTGCCCATCGGTTGAGTGGAACCTGCCGGAGCGGAGAGTTCATTCGCGAGTAAGTCTCGTAGCTCTTCGTTGTACAACTCGACAAATGATATTTTGACGCTATAATCCGCTGCCGATGTCTCGAGCTGATGGAATAAACGAAATAATACTCTGGGTATCATTCCGGCCTGAGCGGAAGGATTACCCATCGGCGTGGGTATTAAATCACCCTGCATGGTGTATCTATTCTGAGGTGAGCATCATAGGCACGACAGTATAGCAGTATCACACACGTTTTGCCTGTGCCAGTCTGCCCATACGCAAATAATGTGCAGTTGTAGCCTGTGAGAACTTCGTCGAGCAAGGGATTGACAACTTCATGGTAAATCATTGCTTGGTCGGCCTCTGGACCAAAGACAAGGTCGAAAGGATACGTCCGGGTTGGTGGCAATGTTACGACGCCTAGACTGGACATTGGTGCGCAGGTCTCGATGGTAACTTCATTGCTTTTGGCGCCGCGTGAGCTGATGATTATGGGCGAGTTTTCCTGAATTTCACGACCCGAACGCCTTCGACACCGGATGACCACCTGAATGTGTGTCTCTCCATCTTCCTGTTCGCTCGATTTTGTACTTTTGGCTGAAGCGAAAGAAGCTGCTAAGTGATCGAATCTGGTGCGTTCATCGGTCGGAGGGGGGATGTTCTGCAACGAGGGTGTCGTGATACGCGTCCTGCCGTTAGTTGGTTTTGAGCGAGAGGATGTGGGCCGACGAGCAGCCATGATTGAGTTGGAAGTTGCGGTGCAACGCGTCGAATCAACGTCCGCATACGCGTCGAGATCACGTGCAAGCGGTGCGTGGGTAGGGGTACTGCTCCTACTAATAGTACTCCTCGTGTCAGTGACTCGGTTCTAGTGATCTCAAGGGACAAAAGATGGGAAAGCGCAAAAAATCGTCCAGAAAACCAGCCGCAGCAAGCGCAGCGAGGCGAAGAGAGCCACTCGGTACGTTGTAGCAGCGAGTCGTGGGCCGTGCTGATTGTACCGGTCAGACACCGCGTTCACTTGTCTATTCTGCCACCACGACAAGACCGTCACCGTTAGACTCGACAGAAAGGAGGGCATTGCCCAGCTCGTTTGCCGGGTGTGTGACCAGCGATATCAGAGCAAAGTAAACCGTGAGTCTTCTCGTCCGTGTCTCCCCGCTGTTGTTACAACAGCACGCATTCAGATCTGACCGAGCCTATTGACATCTACTCGGAATGGATCGATGCCGCCGACGCTGCCCAAAAGGAGGACCAAGTCCCTCGTCGTCCGACGGCTTCTTCTAGCAGACGTGTACATGCTGCTCCTTCTGTGGGGAGTGATGATGACTGATTTTAACTATCGCAATTGTACAACAATGCTCACAATTCAAGATCGTCTGCTTAATGCCACTTGGGATCTGCGATGGTCGGTTTGAATGGAAATGATCTGCAGCGAAGCTTGTTTCTACTAGCTCGTAGTAATAATCTCATGTTCAGCCACCGCTAGAATTTAGAGCCAACGTGCTGCTCTTTCATCACTACTCGCTCGCAGTTGTCCCAACGGCCGTCTTCCTTTTGCCTTACTGTGACCATATACCCGTGCACTGGGCGTAGCACTACTCTAGACTCTTTCTTTCATCTCAAACGGATCGTCTGTTATGGCGTCCTCAACCAATATCAAAGTTGTCTGTCGGTACGTCTCCGGCCACCCGCAATCCCACTGGTCCGCCATGTATCTGCCGTCCTGATGCACAATTTACAGATTTCGTCCTCCCAATGCTCTCGAGCTGAGAGAAGGTGGTGAAATCGTCGTGTCGTTCAGTGACAACCTCCAAACCGTCATGATGCGCAACTCGCAGGCTGTTTCTGGACCAGAGAAGGATGGATTTACCTTTGATAGGGTGTTCCCAATGAGCACGAAGCAACACGAGGTGTTTGATTATGGCGTTAAGGAGTAAGTCCCCGACGCTCGCGTTTGATCGCCCTTCATTGACGCGGTTCTGCTCCGCGAACAGCATCGTCAGAGGTGAGCGTCTTCAAGCAACTCGCGTAACTCGAACTGGACCATCGTCCAATCATTTGACCATCCCCGAGATTGTCGCAGTATCCTTACGGACCTCAACATTCTTAATCCAGATTACTGACTGACCACTTAGATGTGCTTGATGGTTACAATGGAACCGTGTTTGCTTACGGTCAAACTGGGAGTGGCAAGACTTTCACCATGATGGTAAGGAGTTTTCGCCGACATGGTCACATCTGCTCATCAAAACATTCAGGGAGCAGATATAGACTCAGAGGAACTCAAAGGCATCATACCTCGCATCACTGAACAAATATTCCAATCAATAGTGGAATCAGACGCTCACTTGGAGTATATGGTCAAGGTTTCGTATATGGAAATATATCTAGAACGCATCCGTGATTTGCTGGCTCGTAAGCTGGCTTGTTCTTTCTCCCATGATGAACAACTGATAAACTTGGCAGCTCAAAATGATAATCTGCAGGTTCACGAAGAAAAGTCGAGAGGCGTTTATGTCAAGAATCTTTCAGACTATTATGTTAGTAGTGCCCGCGAAGTCTACGAGATCATGCGTCAGGGAGGTGCAGCACGAGTGGTGACTTCCACGAGTATGTTGTGTGGCTCCAGTCTGGCCGTATGTGGATTCTGATCTTGCTTATAACAGACATGAATGCGGAGAGTTCTCGTTCCCATTCAATTTTCCTCATCACAATCCAACAACGAAACACTGAGTCTGGCGCTCAGAAGACCGGCAATCTCTACCTCGTGGACCTTGCCGGCTCTGAAAAGGTTGGGAAGACGGGGGCATCGGGCCAAACTCTCGAGGAAGCCAAAAAGATCAACAAGTCTCTCTCCGCTCTCGGTATGGTCATTAATGCACTGACAGATTCAAAGGTACGTAGTTCGGACTCCCGGAAAAGCTCTGACGTCGACATTGGTTGCTGTTCCAGGCAAAACATATTCCGTACCGTGATTCGAAACTTACGCGTATCCTCCAAGAATCCCTGGGCGGTAATTCACGGACGACGCTTATCATTAATTGTTCTCCTTCCGCTTACAATGAGGCTGAGACTTTATCGACCCTCCGATTTGGTATTCGTGCAAAGTCGATCAAGAATACTGCCCGTGTCAACCAGGAACTCTCGCCGCTGGAGCTCAAAGGACTTCTTTCCAAAGCGCAGCTTGCGAATACAAGACATCTAGCGTACATACAAGCACTGGAAGCAGAACTTGCTGTATGGCGCTCTGGAGGATCCGTGGAACAAGGTGAATGGGCGACTCCAGACAAGCCCATGTCTCCCGTCGGTGTTTCCAAGAAACCCACTTCGTCACCCACACCCTCGACCGCCAGGAGTATGACCCCTGTCAACCCTATTTTGGAGGGTCTCAGGTCAGATATTGATAGTCGACCACAAACACCTACCGTCATCGGCATGGACAAAGATGAACGAGAAGACTTCCTGCGCAGGGAAAATGAACTCAGCGACCTGTTGGCCGAGAAGGAGAGTGCACTAGCTTCTTCGGAGAAACTTGTAAAGGAGCTCCGGGAGGAGCTTGCATTCCTCAGGGAGCAAGAGGCCTCAGTATCTAAGGTGATACATGATGTTTCCTTGAATTCTTGTTCTACAACGGTTATTGTAGGAGAACAAAGCAATGTCCGCCCAATTGAACGAGCTCCGTTTGCAAGTCGAGCGCCTGGACTACGACAACAAAGAGGGTATCATCACAATAGACATTCTAAGAGAGCAGAACCAGGATTCCAAAAACGAGTTGGACGAACTCAAGAAGATCATCACCGATCTTCGCAGCGCGCAGAAAGATGCCTCTGCGGAGGACAAAGAGAAGCGCAAGCAAGAGAAGATGGCACTCATGATGGCAAAATTCGATGCGGTATGTTACCTATGAATATTAAGTAATTAGAGTGCTGACTCTCCGCGCAGCAAGGAGCATTCTCTGAAAAGGACGAACAACTTCGTCAGCTGCTTGCTAAGCTCGACGCTGTTGACTCCGAGGCGACCATATCGTCTCTCACTGTCGATGATGTGGTCGCCGCCAGGAGACAGCTCACCGAAGCCCAGAGTCTGGTCCGTGAGACTCTCGATCGCCTGCGTCAAAGTCAAGAAGAAAACGAGATGATCGTTCGACGTCGTGATGAACTTGAAAGCCGCGTGTCTACCCTTGAAGCCGAATACGAAGAACTTCTTGGTGCGTCTAATTAGTCCTAGGCACCGCTGCCTTCACAAATTTTTACATTATCTCCGAACAGAGAAGACTATTCATGACGAAGAGACGAGTAATGCTGACATTGCAAATTCGATGGCGGAATTAAAGGTACGTTTATTGGATAATACGTGTCGAAATACATGCTTATGATGCGATTGCTCAACATTAGAACAAACTAGAAGCTCAGTATGCCGCTCGGCGGGAAGCCAGCATCGCCGAGGTCGCCGATCTCAAACAGCAGCTTGACCTGAAGTCGAACGAAATTCGTTCCCTCAATGCCACAATTGATAGCATGAAGAATGTCAATGAAGAATTAAAGGTATGTAGGGCCTTCTTGACATTGTTTTGTCCTGATTCATCATTGCCTCTGTGTAGCGTGCTTTCGCTGTAACCTCCGCAGGTATCGAGGGTGGCAAGAGCCTGGCTGAAAGCGCTCAAGACCTGGAGCGTACCCGCAAGGCAATCAATGTTCAACTTGCAGAGTTCGAGGGTGTTAAGAAGTCGCTTATGCGGGATTTGTCGAACCGCTGTGAAAAGGTGGAGTCGTTTGTTATGCCCTGCGAGTCAATATTCACGACATTGCGGCAGGTTGTCGAACTCGAGATCCAATTAGATGAAATCAAGGAGCAATACAACAACGTCATTCGGAATAGCAATAGCAAAGCTCAACAGAAGAAGATGGCGTTCCTCGAACGAAATTTGGAGCAATTGACGGTAGTTCAGAAGCAGGTATGTGATCGTTTTGCTGGCTCTCAGTTTATCTCACTGGTGGTTTGCAGCTTGTGGATCAGAACTCGGCATTGAAGAAGGAAGCTGGGATTGCTGAGCGAAAATTGCTTGCAAGGAATGAACGGATCCAGAATCTGGAGACCCTCCTACAAGATGCCGACCGTCGATTAGCCGTTCAAAACCAGAAGTTCGAGACGCAACTTCAATCAGTCAAGGAACGGCTGGAGCAAGCGCGTGGTAAGGTTGATGCGACAACATATCTGGTCAACTACTTACGAGTGGGGATACCCAGCTCAAAAAGCATCCAACACCTCGACATTGAGCTTTGGTCGAATCGCGAAGCCTCTCCGTGGCGGTGGCGGCGGCAGCAGCTCCGCTGCAGCTGCTGGGATCCTTACGCAAGCGACCGGAGGAAGTGGACCGTCGTCGGCCAATCCGCTAACGAGAATTCAGAATGAAGAAGGAGGGTGAGTGATTGAATTAGGCTCCTTCGAAGCGCACGGCTGATCATTTTCTCGAATTTCGCCTATTGCTGTGACTATCAGAGGTGGTACGTGCACATATTTTTAGGTGTGGGACACATGCTGACGAGTCCAACCCTAGCGAAGCGCGCTTCGTGGTTCTTCAACTCTCGAGGAAGCTAGACTAGATATGCTGATTCTCGGCGTTGCTAGACCTATTCCGTATCTCCTTTGCATTGACTTGATCTACATATACCATCACCTGTAATGCATCTTGACGGGAGAAAACCTGACCCAGACGCAAAGATAGAAATGTGTATTCTATACCAATCTGGACCGTCGTCGGTGCTCCAGCGTGTCAGGTGTCTGTCCCTGGACCAGGTCTGGGTGCGGAAGGGAAAATTATATGGATGTTACCCTGCGTATGTCATGGTAGATGGCCCCATAGACAGATCTGGATACCAGAAGCGTCCCTTGAAGGGGTAAGGCGATTACGATGTCCATCGACTGCACGCAGTGACGGAGCCGATGGGATCCAATCAAGCGGGACGGAAGTACTGCTACTGATGCGGCTGCTGCACGGATCTATGACGCTCCTGGCGACCGTCTATTCGTCAAGTCAAACCTCGAGGATGCCCAAAGGAATCCGTGCACTGCGAAGAATCATCCGACGCGGTGCTGGTGGACACCCTGCCGTTGGCAGCAAGCCAAAAAATTTTCACCGGAAATACGCGAGGGCGGGGACCTGTGATGGCTGTGTGTTAATGAGGGTCATCCAGCCTGACTTTCGGGGCAAATAGTCCAGCTAACAGGGTTCACCAGGGTTCAGTCTGCTCTGGCGCCGCCAAGGGTCTGTCCCGACGCCGAGCCTCGCTAGATCTCTCGCTTCTTCTTGCCGGCCACTCGTCCTTTGCTTTACCAAGATCGTCCACTCATTTACTCAAATCAAATCTACAAGGTCCGAGTCCGCGCCGGGCAAAGTGCCGTATTGGCACAGTGACAGACCCATTTGTGTTGCGGAACCAAATTCTTAGCGACTCAATAGTCGTGCCAGAAATTTGCTCCCACCTGGTGCTCCTTGCTTTTTCTTTCCTTCCCTTTACTGTAACGTGGCAGCCCGAGGCGTGTTGTTCTCCTCGCCTTTCTCCCGTGTCCGGAAAGAACGCCGTATTACCATCTCTTCGGCATCTTGGTTTTCAGTACATCATCTCTGGTGAGTCTCATCATGCACGCGTCCTTTTCCGCCTAGCACATCGTGGCTCATTTACGATAACTCGTGTCCCCGTGTTTGTGACGCGCTCTTAACCGCGTCTCCGTGCCGACACCACTCATGGCTTGGTTCCAACGTGTACATTGTCGCCGAACTGCGCTCGCTTTCACAGCTAATTCATTTACGCCTCCGTTTAAAACTATAATCTCTACTGCTCCTTGTTCTTTTTTATTTGCGTGAGTTGCTATTCGCAAAACATTCCATTTGTCTCATCCCATTCTCCTCAGCGCGTGATTAATATACCTATTTTGCAATGGCATCACATCCTGTGGACACATCCCGAAAGCCTTCCGGATCATCTACACGCTCCTCGGGTCATTCTCCATCTGCATCGCCGAGTAATGTACGTCGTGTATCGTCTCTCGAGTCTTCTTGGTTAATCCTCCCCAAGGCACATTCGCAGGGAAAGTTCACGCCAGCAACTGCCCCAAACATGTTTGGAGTCGGGATGGGTGCAGGCCCCGCGCTCAAGAGCCTTAATTCTGGTTGGCAGGTCGGTCTATTTTTGCTGTCTGAACACGTGTAGCTTATATCTGTTATCAGGTTTGGGGTTCCACGACACCAGCATCAAAGAGGAACGCGTCAATCTCTTCTGCGGCGAGTGTGAACGACCTTTCCCCTTCGCAAGGCGAGAATACGTACCGTTCCAACATAGGGGAGAGTTGGACCGCACCAAGACCATCCAGTGGTACTTGGGATGAGTTGAGTGGTAGCCCGCAAAAGGAGTTTTCCCAGTTGGTCAGTTGAGCATAGCATCATGAACGTACCTGCTGACTTTGTGATAGGACGCGAACTCTCCGCTTTCTTTGCATCACGCACGACAGAGGCAAACAACAGCAGTTCAGGCAGCTGCACTATCAGGGACTAGAATCGTACGTTCTTGCCGTCAGCGTCAATGATCCGTTAGCGCTGAGGTTCGGTCTTCTTTTAAGGACGATCGTCCTTCAGCAAAGTCCGGGCAATTCTCCCCACAGAGGTTCGATAATGGACTCGGGAAGGATGCATCTGTGTCCAGCAGGTATCCTTCGCCGTCCAATCCTACTTACGGATCCTCTTCGTTCTCCGGGCAAAATGGAACGTTTGATGTCACGTCCATGGTTGATAGCGAACTGTCACTGGGTCTCAGGGGAATGGCTGTTGAGGACGACCACGTCAACAACCAATATCGCCAACCATCTGTTCCATTGCAACCGAACGGCATCTCCCATCATTCTGTTTCTCCCCAGGTGCGACCGTCCCCCATGGTTCAGGGCCGCACACCGTATGGCGGCTACCCACAAGCAGATTATTCCTCGTACTATACCAACGGCACACCACGCGACCCTTATATGGATTATGGATATGGATACAGTACACCCGCCGACCACCCGCTATATCCTGCTGG
Source organism: Boletus aff. separans (assembly GCA_038088755.1). Lineage (NCBI taxonomy): Eukaryota > Fungi > Basidiomycota > Agaricomycetes > Boletales > Boletaceae > Boletus > Boletus aff. separans. Next base: position 40,876 of record JBBPJN010000001.1, read on the forward strand.
TGGTGGTGTGAACAGTAACTCATCTGCCAATGTATACCCAGGTGTGTCCCCACAGACACTACACCCTAATGCTTCTGTTGGCCAGCAATCTGGCATGTATTACGATTACTCTGCCTCCGCTCGGTCTTCGCAATATTACTACCCTACCCATCAACCGATGATATATCCTACCATCCCCCCGATCTCACCAATGCCAACACCGCAACTCAGTGCCGCGGTACCAGCTGGTATGCAGGACAAAAAGCAGGTATGTATTTCTTTTAGTTTCGCTGAGCATGCTCTCACTTTCGAGGTCAGTATGGTCTTCAGCAACAGGTAAGATGGCTGCCGTCATGGAACAACGAGTTGGAACTTGATTTGAATTCTGCCAGGCTTATGCAGCAGCCATGGAATATGGTGCACAGCTACCTTTCATGCTTCCTGGCGGTCAGCTGTATGGCCACCCCGGCATGAATGCCCACGGAATACCCTTTTACCACCAGGCCATGCGTCCTGGGCGTCGCCATGATAACGATCCCACACTGGCTTTGCGTAGCCCGCTGTTGGATGAATTTAGGGCCAACAAGTCACGGAAATGGGAGCTAAGGGTGAGTTATATTGCGGATTCTAGGATGTACATTGATGCCGTGGCTCAGGATATCTTTGGCTATATTGTCGAGTTTAGCGGTGATCAACATGGCTCTCGATTCATCCAGCAGAAGCTTGAGACGGCAACATCAGAGGAGAAGCAGATCGTCTTCGATGAGATTGTTCCCGATAATGCACTACAGTTGATCCAAGATGTCTTCGGCAACTATGTGAGTTGTAAAAGGTTCTCTTTTCGCACTGATCTTATCCCGAAACAGGTCATTCAGAAATTGTTCGAACATGGGACACAGGTGCAAAAGGCTGTACTAGCTAACACTATGGAAGGCCATATTCTCCCGTTGTCCTTGCAAATGTATGGCTGTCGCGTCGTGCAAAAGGTAGGACTCTAGTTGATTCGATGTGGCATTACTAACCAATTTCATAGGCAGTGGAGTTCATTCTTCCAGAACAACAAGGGTCCTTCGTGAAAGAGTTGGAACCTCATGTGCTCAAGTGTGTAAAGGATGCGAACGGCAATCATGTTATCCAGAAGTTGATTGAACGCGTATCTTCCGATCGCCTTGGTTTTGTGCAATCATTCCGCGGCAATGTGTATGACTTGTCGACTCATCCATACGGTTGTCGAGTCCTCCAGCGGTGCTTTGAACATCTTCCAGAAGAACAGACTCGTACCCTGATGGACGAACTGCATAAATACATGATCAACCTTATGCAAGATCAGTTCGGGGTAGGTAATCTTTTATTCTAGATGGATGGTGTTTCGCTGACGGTTCATGTCACTAGAATTATGTTGTGCAGTTCGTTCTTGAGCAAGGAAAAGCTCACGATCGTTGTCAAGTTATTGCCAAGCTTCGCGGTCAGATGCTGAATATGGCTCGACATAAGTTTGCTTCGAATGTCTGTGAGAAGGCACTCGTCACTGCTACTCCAGAGGAGCGACGTGCATTAGTTGATGAGATCATCACGCCGAAGCCTGATGGTGTCAGTCCCATTGTGTCCATGATGAAGGACCAATTTGCCAGTAAGTCGTTCGCGGGAGTTCGCGACCTTCATTGATGATGCATTCAAAGACTACGTGCTACAACGAGCGCTCACGGTCGCTGATCAAGACCAGAAAGATCTGCTCGTGAGCAAGATCCGCCCTCAACTAGTAAGCATGCGCCGTTACTCGAGCGCCTACAGCAAGCATTTGATTTCTAGTACGAGGTTACCCATCCGCGCCAAATCTAACCTCATTTAATGTTGCAGTTGAGCGGCTCCTGGAGCGCACGGTCAATGCATCCAAGGCACCATCGGACAAGCCAGCAGACTACCCTTCTCTATCTCAAAATCAGTCCAACTAATATGCGCCATCTACCCTTGTTCGCTTGACAGTCGCCGTTCATCATTGTGATTTCCCTCTTCCCGCTTCCTATTTCACGTTTATCGCTCTCTTTTTGATCGCAATGCTATGGTACAACCACATCAATCTCAATTTCTCTCATTCTGCAATCAGGTCTACTATCCCCGCAATGAACATTCGTAATGCAACCTACACTGATGTCTCGTTCATTCCTTTTTTTCCCTTCTCGCATCCACTCACTTTAGTCGGATACATGCATTTTCCTTCGTTGTCAATATTGGATCCCACCACTCTCACGTTGCTATTGTCCTTGCGTTGTGAAATTTTCAGTCGGTACAGTAACTACTGGGTACTTATACTTGGGTGGTTATAATCGTCGGAAAGCTCTTGAACTTGAATTGCGCTCGCAAGGGCAAAGCGTGGCCAAACAAGGTCCTTGGAAGGATCGTAACCTTAACTCTAGTGGGCGTCTGGAAACCGGCTGTGGCCATCGAACGGGGTAAACACAGACAGGCGGACACGAGAGAACTGGACCACGCTCCATACGGGTGACCACGAGGTACGGGTACAAGGGCTCTATGTATCTATCTAGGCTGTGGCGGATCGCTGGTGGTGCACGTGACTGGTGTGCCAACGGGCTTACAGCGTCTCTCATCAAAAAACCAGAACAACACGGCGGCTCATTTTCGTAGGTCAGACACGTTGCAGCCATGAGCACCGTCGAAGCCGCAGCCTCGCTCTTTGGTTCGGATGGCGATTCTGGGCCAGACCCTTTTGCGGTCATTGGGAACGAGGCAGCTGACACGACAGCACCTCACGATGAGCACCAGATGCACAATTCGTCCCATTCGTTCCAAATGGGTCAGGACACTTCCTCCTTGTTCGCAGAGCAAATGTATCCAGACGCTCAGCAAGAGCAACGCGATCCATGGTTTATCCCGACCGCTCAGGATGGCTCTTCTGGCCAATCTCACCATCCGAGCAGCCTACCGTCGTCCTACGACCAACAGCAGCGTTACAATCCCGGAGCTAATGCGTATGAACTACACTCGGCGCATAATACTCCGCCAGGTCTGGAACTCATCCGTCTCATCCACTTGCCTCGCTCACCTCACGGGTCGGACAGTAACTTCGGCAGCCTACCAGAGTACTCCTGCTTCTTACGAGCCGTATAATCCTACCCCTCCCGCTAACTATCAGCCACACGGCACCAGCCGATATCCTGCCCAGCAATCTTCTTATGACCCATACAAGCCAACCACAACCACGTCAACGTCAAATCCATATGCACCTCGACAACCAACAAGGCAGTTCTCTACAATACCCGGACAACCACAAGGCGCACAACCTGATGGCTACAGCTCTGCCTCTCTCTCTGTACCATCCCTATACTCGGCCTCATTCGCCGTCGCTTCTCCACAACAACTTTCGAATGGTGTTCCCGCCCAAGCCTCCAAGCCGTCCCTTGCTCCTACCGCGGCTGGATTCAGGCCAAAGACATCAAACGCCTACGACCCCCCTCTTCCACCACCGAAGGTACATAGGGCAACGTCTCCGAGTTCGCTGCGCCTCACGAGCCACTCGCATGGCCATGTTTCTCACATCTCACATCACCCTCCCATAAACTCGTATGAAAGCAGATCTATGCCTGGTCCTCCTAGGACAATGTCACCTAGTTCCATTCGATCAGTCTCTCCGCCCTCCGGTTCTGTTGCACCGCCGAAGACCGTCCCAGCATACACATCATCCCAGCTTCGGGGAAGGTCTACGTCCAATGGTTCGACCTTGTCTTCTCAAGGCGTTCTCGATCCTGTTCAGCCACGCAAGGAATATGGACTTGGATTCGGTCCTCACATCGCTGAGCCGAGTTCATATAGCAGTCAATCTCACCCATCCGTGGAACCGGACATATATTTGTCACGTGCTACCCGCCTTCCGTATGCACCTTCACCTTCGTTGTTGGGCTCCAATGATCCCTTGGGTCGAACATCTTCTCGAGCACCGGTCATAAGCTTTGGTTTTGGTGGCAAGGTTCTTACTTGCTTCCATAGCTCTGCAGACTTGAATACGGGATTTGACGTTGCGCTCTCATCTCGACCCACGACCAGCGTGACAATTCGCGTACTACACCAGTTATTGCCCGATTATTTGTCCGAAACCAAGGTAACGGAGTTTCCTGGGCCATTGTCCTCTGATCTTGGTACACCTGTTACAAGTCTCGTGCGCACGGGAACATCGCAGGCGAAGACTAAGAAGGCTCGTGTGACCAAGTATCTTGAAGAACGTGCTGAGGAGATTTTGCGTGGGACGATGTACACATCTAATAACATCGAGAGGCAACGCTTGGAAGGGAAGTTGATACTTGTCCAGTTGTTAAAAATCATGGTCGAAAATGATGGTTTGCTTTCGGGAAGGTCAGCTTGGACATTAGTGCAATGGTAATCGCTGATGCATACAGATTAGCCCAGCCATCGATAACGCAGTCCGCACCGCATTGTTACCGCGTATTGCTGGCACCATGGATGTACCTGGGCATGACCGGCTTTCGGCACCGGCGCTCACGTCCTCGCTGCCTAATGCGTATGGCACGACATCGATGCTTCTGCCTGCCAAGGAGACACCCATATCGGTCTCCACACTCCTCCCATCTACTTTGGACAAAATACAAGAGTTCCTTGTGCGGGGAGAGCGCCGACAAGCCTATCATTACGCTCTGGATGAGAAATTATGGGCACATGCAATGATTATCGCAAGCAGCATTGACAAGGAAGCTTGGAAAGAGGTAGTCGGCGAGTTCTTGAAAGCCGAACTTGGCGTTCACGACACGCTCCAACATGCTACTCCACATGTCAACGGCAAAGGTGCCATGTCCCAGCCAATTAATGGGCGTGAATGGTTACGAGTTACGTACAGCGTATTTTCAGGTCAAGGACCTGCTGCGGGTATGTCATATTCTACCGATTTAGGACTAGACTCACAGTTTGCAGTTCAAGAACTTGTCCCCATGAACTTGCTATCAAGAGCGACGACTGGTTTCCAAGCTCCTGCTCCTATGTTGTCACACACCACACCTGTGTCTCCAAATTTATCATCGACTGCAATTGCTGCACAGATCCCTGTGGAGTCGCTCTCAAAATGGCCCGAGATAGTAGCTAGTATTATATCTAGCCCTCTAAATCCAGAGTGCTCAGCAACGCTGTCAGCTCTTGGGGATTGCCTAGTATCTCATCATCTCGTAGAAAGTGCTCATGTTTGGTACGCGAATCTTCTTCTTTCTTCTCGCATTACTTTTTGACACCGCTTTCAGCTATCTACTTTCCCCTCAGACCTCATTGATGGGCGGCCTGGGCAGTCCTGGTACTCGTTTGGTGTTACTGGGTTCGCAGAGCCCACACATCAATCCAGTATTCTTCAGAGATCCTGATCCAATCATATTCACTGAGATCGTAGAATTTGCTTTATCCCTGAAGGCGCCCATCAAGGGTCAAGAGCCTTTTCACGGTCTCCCCCACCTTCAAGCTTACAAGTTCATTCGGGCTGCGTATCTCGCCGACATTGGACATGTTCAGACTGCCACCAGGTAAACTCCGGAGTTACCATTACACAAGACCATCGTATTAATTATCCCTAACAAGGTACTGCGACGCAATTACTGCAGTCATGGTTCGACCCTCCCCATACGTCACTCCTGCGTTGGTGGAGGGCCTGAAGCAACTCGCCGACCGTCTACTTGGTTCACCTCATATAGACAAATCAACATCATGGATGGGCGGGAAAGTGAACAAACCTTCTCTGGACAGTATTGGTAATTGGCTAGAAGTGCGTCTCACTAAATTTATTGCCGGCGAAGGCAACGAGACACCTTCCCCCGCGAGCGAGTTCCCGAAGGCCCAGGCCCAATTCGCTGGCCCTTTCTCGAGCTACAGCTCCATTTCTTCGGCAACAACTTCGGCCAGCCCATCTCCCCCACCCACAGTCATTAACTCGCACATCTTATCCTCAACGCAGCCACCTAGACGGAGCGGCTCCGCCATGGCACTGCCTTCTACAACTATGCACATTCCGGTTGACAGGGCCTCCTCTGCCATGGAGTATTACCGCCCCACAAGACATGCATCACCTGCACCCCCCAAAACTGCACCGCTCCACTCAAAGGGGTATCATTATTCGCCGTATGTAACTCAAGAAAGCGGACTCTCTATTGCCAATGGGTACGCCCCTGCGTATGGGAGTGAACCATCCTCACGAAAGACATCGCTTGAGATGACGGCCGAGGAAGGATCCGAAACACAGAACGTTTTACGGGTCGGACGAGGTCCACACGAGGAAGGTCGCCCTCGACCGGAAAACGTGGACGGCAACCAAGAAACTCAAGATTCAGGTGGCTGGTGGAACTCGCTCAGTAATACCGATTCCGCGCCGACACCTACTATTGCTACATTCCATGTTGCAAACGCAAGGGAGCTGGGAGAGGGGTTCATCTCCTTGATGGACGATCCTGCACTGCCAGCGACGCCGAACGTAACCGCATCATCCCGTCAGCAAGTGGAAAGTGGATTTAATGAAGAAGCAGACGATGAGCTTGGATTAGGAAATATTGCGCACAGGAGAAAACAGGACACGCCTGCGAAGATGACTGAAGATAATCCGCCAAATAAGCCAGTCCAGGAGACTACCAAAGCTGATGAGAAACCAGGTAATCCACAATATGTGACCCGTTTCTTGGTAATGCTAACATTTTTTTCCTTCTTAGACCCTCAGCCAGCTGTAGCTTCTTCGGCGGGATCGTGGTTTAGCAGGTTCTGGAGGCGGTCCGACACTCCGGGGCCGATCCAAGCTAGCCTTGGCGAAGAGAAGAGTTTCTACTACGATAAGGAACTGAAACGTTGGGTGAACAAGAAGGTGAATAGATATCTGCGTGTCTGCCTCGGTAGAATCTCACTTCTTTTCAGGCTGGGGCAGAAGTTGCGCAACCATCAGCTCCTCCTCCCCCACTTTCACGAGCCCAGACTGCCTCGCCCAGCGTGAGCAAATTTCGTTCCAATGGGACATCCAACGGGCCCATTGCTCCTCCCCCGAGGACCGCATCTGCGATTGATTTAAGCACATCACCGACCTCCAAAGTACCTATGCGTGTACGATCCAACTTGGTACCCACTGAGGTTGCATCGATGCCAAATACACCTGCACCAAGTAGCACGCCGAATCCGCCTCCAATGGGACGGTCACGGTCACAGGCTGCGAAGAAAAATGTGAGGAGTAGATACGTAGATGTATTCCAGCAGGACGGGCCCTGAGGGTTTGGATAAAGTTTGATAGCAAGGTGATTTGACGAAGCCTTGGTTGGGTTCACATAGACGATATTCTCTTCATACCATTACATCACTCTTAATATTGCGTTCTTGTTGGATCTTTTTTATCTATCACGCTATATTGCACCGTCACTGTATTGGGACTGACATGGAGACATGAAACTGGGTCACGAAATGAACTTGTCTTGTCTTATCTATCGCGCGGGGGACGCAACCGCTTAAAATAAGAGTTTGAAGGGATAGCCTATTTGCTTCAAATCAGCAAAGTGACGAAGCAGAACGAAACGAAAACATACCCCTGTTCTTGATGCGAAACAATGATACCAAGATGGAGAAAACGAGGAAATTGACGAATGTGCAGAAGTATACCTGCGTTCGTTGCCGAGAAGAAGACTTTTGGTATGGTGTGACTATCGTCAGCATCAGGAACGAAGCTGCTAGAATCCCATCTGTACATCATAATAATGTGAACGGCGCGGGCTAATGTGGAAGTGGGGAAACACTTACAAACCATCGACACGACTTGTACCTCTTGGCCAAATTGGTTCTGATAACCCGCAGCAATCCAGTTGCCATCATGACCCACGTATGGCGCACCACGGATACGAGTATACATGAACCCAGAGGTCATAACGAGGGACACGAGAACTGTTCCGGCTGCCCATATCCAACGGTTATGAATTACTGGGCGTATGAAGCGGAAAATGAGCGTGACGATGGGAATGAGAGAAATGACAGTGCCAAGTTTGGACCAGTCGATGGGGGCCTTGTAGGGAATTGGGATCGGGGTGTGAATGGACAACTGTTCGGTCAGAGGTCCTGCTTCAAAGCCGCTGTATGCACTAAGGATGGCATCAACAAATTAAAGGTGGCCCATACTTTGAGAAATCATATTTGAATGGACTGGCAGTATTTTTAGCATTAGGACCCTCCGTGGCAGGGTAGACATGAACTACGGGTGCAGAGTTGAGCTGGAGCTGCGGGCAGGTGTCAGAGCGCCGACACGGATGAGTCATGGAAAAACTCACCTTTTGGAATACTTTGATCGTGTCTTCAAATTCGGCGGTCGCAAAGAAGTGGGTGTCACGGTGGTCTTTTGGGACGGTAGACCAGGCTTTGGCAACGGCCTTGAAGGAGGGATCGAACTCTCTGGGTCAGGTGTCAGTTGTGTTGGTGGGCAAGAAGGGTGTGGTACCCACTTGCACGGGGCACATCTGCGCTGTGGATCCAGCGCGGTGAACAGGATGGAGGCAGACCAGGTGCGCTTTGGGGAAGTCAGGAGGTCGAATACGCGCTCGTCGAGGTGTATGATGCCATTTCCGGCCGCTGCGAGTTGCACGAGCTCGTCGTGGGGGTCAGCGGCGAGAAATAGCGGGGAGAGTAAAAGGAGGAGGAGGGACCAGAGCAGGAGCATGATGGTGATGGTGGACGTGTACGAGTACGTGGGAAGTGTGCCGAGTAGCGAGCTTGACCATGTCTCATGCGCTGCTCCTCCGGCTGTTCCTCTCCCCCTCCTTCTTCTCCGTCCATGTCGCCCTCCGCTACCTCATGCTCTATGCGGACAACATCGGCATCACCTACTACCTCACCCGTAGGCTCGCCGACCTCGACACCCACGAGCTGCGCGAAGTCTGGGGCTTCATCTGGTGCGCGCGCCCCTCCGACCCCCTCGTGCCGTTCCTTACGCGTATCTCTAGCCATCTTCTCGTCACGCGGCCATCCAAGTCTCGTGCACTCGAGTGTTTCGTAGTCGACGTTGCACAGCGGTCCACGCACATCGCCATGCTTGTCAGTCCATTTGACGTCCTCACACTTGACTAGAACACTCATGCTCATCAAGACATTGTGGTTCATGCAAGCCTCTCTCCAGGACCTTTCAGCAACCCCAACTTCCCAGTCATTTCTTGTCTGTCAAAGGACTCTACACAGATGCCATGAAATCATCTTTGCTGAATTGCCTCCACCTCCCTCGGGTCCGTATTCTGGCCTGTTATCGTCTTACCGTTCTCCCTTTCCACGAAGAAAGGTCAAGCCTCGTATAGAACCTGCCCTGGTCGGTATTGGCCTTGTCCTGGCAGGTGTTCCCGCCATGCCAACCCTGACAGAGCTTATGGGCGAAGTAGCTTTGCAGCAAGGCCGAGCAGACGATGAGGGTGTAAATCTTCGCAGTGTCGAGGAATGTGACGACCTGGCACACGACATCCCCGCCAATACAGACTCGGTTGAAGATGACGACAACCCCTCTGACGTGAAACCTGACATTGAGGACACAGGGGAACCAGAGGTACCAGCTGCAAATGACTCGGGGAAACGCACATCAACGCGATCAATTCCGCGTCGTCGTCGCACTATCGTTGCTGCGCAAACGAGTCCTGCTCTCGTCCATCTTCGTTATGTACATCGGTCCCGACTTTCAGAAGACCCACTTGACCAGCAGGATCCGTCCCCTGGTCGTGTTTCGAGCCCATATCAGTCTTCACCCTCAATATCTTCGTCCACATCTCCACTTAAGCAAAACACCATTGCTTCTACGGCCGACGCTCTCCTCCAAAGGTACGACACACAGTCACAATTTTATCTCCTTAGAAGCCAGTATTGTCGGTCAGAGGTACGTCCTCTACCGCATACCTCGACAAGCTTGGGAGTTTACACGTACTTTGGCATTTTCTTAGGTTCAGTTTATTCTTGCACTCGAGAGTATATCTAACCGCCTTTTGGTCGTGCCTAAACCTGCACGTGTCAGTGCTTTGCGAGCTGAATTGACTGCCCTAAATCATCAGCTTCCTGCAGAAGTTCGTATTTTACACGGCTCTCTCCAACAGGATTCCTCATCACACCTTCCGCAGGTATGCATGCCAATGTGGTGCTCTTCATCGGATACCTATGATTCCTCTACGTTCACCGTCAACACCCAATCCCACCACAAAATTGTCCGCATTCCACCTGGCGAAGCCGTGGTTCTTAATTCTGCCGAACGAGCACCTTATCTTCTCCTCGTCGAGATTCTGCACGACGACCTCAACTTCGACCCTTCCAAGCGCAGCAATAAGGAAATTCTCAAACGCATCGTTTCGAAGGAGAATGAGAGAAAAGGTGCTTCGAAAGAGCTTATAACATTTGGGAACACGCGGATGCGTCCCTCTGTAGTTGCGGATAGTGTCGTGAGTTCCGAACAGGTTCTAGGGAAAGATACTGCCGACATGCATGACGAAGGGGTCGCGAACGATGCTGACACAGACCGGGAAAGTAATACCGCATTACCTGCCTCCGATGACGAAGAAATGGATCTTGTGGAACAAGTATACGGAGAGGGGCAGTTGCTTCGCGGTCCAATTGACCTAACAGAAACGATCATCCTCCCACCTACTCCCAAGAATCGGGAACTCGAGCTCGCCACCTGGTCTCGTGGCTCCCCACTACCATCTTCCCCCTTGGTGGAACAAAGCGCATCACTTACGTCCGTTACGGGTTCTCGTGCGACCCCTGCTCCCCATCTACCAGAGTCTTTCCATTCTCCTAGCATAGATACAAACGGAGGGGAGCACATTTTATCACTCGATGACTACTCGGAGCGGATGCGAACAGCAGCGATCATGCTCGCCCAGCTAAACGCCAGTCTTGTCCGTGAAACCATCACCCCGCTGTCTAGGCCAATGGGACATGACATAGACGCAGGTCACGGGACAGTGCAAGATATCTCGTCTTCTTCCTCAGGTTCCCTCAGCTGGTTCCCCGGTTCGAGCTGGCTCGGGGTTGGAGCCCCAGACGGAACATCAAGTGGCCCCGTTCATCCTTCACTTGGGGGTAACTCTAGACCACATGACACTGCTACTAACGCTCCCATCACTCGCATGCGCATCCAACATGCTGAAGCAGCGGCAATCCGGGACCGTATTATGCAAGAGATGCTCGCTTTAGAGGAGGAACGTATGGCTCGTACGCGTGAAGGTGGGACCGGTTTCGAGGAATCTGGAAGTGGTGGAAGTATGAAAACGGTTGAGGATGAGCGCATCATCAAGAGAGAATTGAGTAAGGTTGATCCTTCCGCTGTGGTGTTCAGCGAGACCTGGGTTGCGAAAAAGGTTCGTGAAACTTTGTAGTAGCCTTCGCCTTACTGATACTTCCTGTTCAGAGTCGAATACGGCATGGATCACCTTATGGGTACCTAGGTGTGTAACACTAGATATCTTCGCGTAACTTCCTTGTGAGCTCAGATGCCGGCAGCAAACTGGGACTGCATCTCTGTCATCGTGAAAACGGGTAGCGATCTGCGACAAGAACAAGTTGCTGTACAATTAATTCGAGAATTTGAGCGGATATGGCAAGAGGAGAGTTGCCAATGTTGGGTTCGATAGTAAGCTTCTGTCACATATCTAGGCTGCTCAGTCCTGGCCTGACTTGAATGCTTAATTTAGCTTCCGTATCCTGATCACGGGAGCATCGTCGGGTTTAGTTGAGACAATTACAGACGCTGTCTCGATACATTCCATCAAGAAGGCTGAATATGCACAGCGTCTAGCCGAGGGTCGACTGGGTTATGTAACGCTGCTAGATCACTTCAGATCTACATATGGTGATCCTTCATCAGCTAAGTTTGCTCGTGCACAACGCAATTTTGCCAAGTCCCTCGCAGGTAAGGTACTTCGGGGTCGCTGCGATTATTGGGGATTACAATTCACTCCATCAAGGCTACTCAATCATTACCTACCTCCTTCAAATAAAAGACCGCCATAACGGGAATATTCTACTTGATAGGGAAGGTCATCTGATCCACATCGACTTCGGGTTCATGCTCTCAAATTCACCTGGGAATATTGGATTTGAAGCGGCTCCCTTCAAGCTGTCCCCAGAGTATGTCGAGGTCTTGGGCGGTACTACTGGCGAGGCCTTCTTGGAGTTTAGAAGGTTGTTCCGGGAGGGGTTCGAAGTTGCAAGGAAACACTGCGACCGGATCATCAGTAAGTTGCCTGCTTATTCTAGCTCTGATGTATTGACGTGTGAGGCTCTCTTACAGCTTTGGTAGAGCTTATGCAGAAAGGTGGTCGGACCACGATCAACAATACAGAGCATTCGTTGACCCTTTTTCGCAGACTCCACTCTTCCTTGTTTCGTTGCTTTTGGCGACCAAACGGCTAACCAACTCCGAGAGCGTTTTCAACCAGCTCTTACGCATTCCCTCGTTGGAGAGTACGTGGATCGACTCATTGATAGCTCCCTGGGCTCCAATTGGACACGTCTGTATGACTTGGTGAGTAGTTTTGTCTTGTAAAGGAGGCTATTTCAGTGACATTTCTTGATTATAGTTTCAGTACTACTCGCAATCGATTCTCTGAGTTTGCTGCCATAGCATAGTTCACTTCGACATGTGTGGCATATACCGCTATGCGAACCTTTACATTGATCACCATTCGTGTATGAAAGTGTAGCCATCACCTTCATCTACGTTGCCGATCCACGGAACTTATTCAATAGGTGGTGAGGTTGGTTATTGCCTCTGACTTACGGTAAAACGTACTCTACGTGAGGACAAGGGGGACAAAGGCAAGTACATGAATGCTAGGGGGTCTGCAGTCACCTAAACAGCGCGTCATATTTGTTCAAACATGAATACCACTCGTAGTCTTGCAGGGAAGAAATTAATTCTCCCATTCTTTGATGACTTCTGAATAGAATGGCTTACCGAAATTTTGAGCTGGGTCACACCAACATCTGGATTTCGAGTGCGAGTCTCCTTGTGGACAGTGCTGAAAGGGTTCGTGACGATACCCGATGTCATTAAAGAAGTGTAGCTGGTCCTTCCGCGCGAAAAGCGCTGCACCTATGCTATGTACAGGTGCATCGCCCCACCGCTGTAGGTGCATGAGTTAGACTTGCTTTCGAATACCGATCCCAATTGTTCACCGATTCATACGCACCTCGTAATAGAAACCACCTTTTTCATCCAAATAGTCGAAGAACTTGGAATAAGCTTCACTTCTCCAAAAGTCCATATCAGCTATTTCAAAGTTACTCCAGACTAGCCACGTAGTTCATCACAATGAGTAACCCGAAAAGGGCATACGAAAACATGTAGAGACTCACAATGACAGCGATTATAGGATTCCCCGCCGTCATCGGAAAGGAACGCCATGGCATTATCTGTGGGCATGAGTCCGGGGTTTTCGTTGATGAAAGCTAAAAAGATTGTTTTTTTCCCTGGCACTATGAAATTTCGACTGGTGAGCATACCTCTGACATGCTGCCACAAAGTGGGAATGGTAGCGGGATACTCAAACAGTGAGATAGTGAAGCCTATGGTCGTGCAGGATACATTGAGTGACTCTCCAACGAGCAGCGTTGAGAGATCTCACCGTAGACTTTCTGCTGATCTTGCATCAGCAAGAAAGGGTCATAGTCGACGTCGCAAAAAAATTTAACATCAGGTCTACACGAAACATAATCAGTTCATGCGACCGACTCAAAAGACAATACTTACTCCACCCTCCAGTAATATCTGTATTTCTGGAGGAGTTCTTGTCTGTAAAAGAACTGCAAAATGTCAGACATGCTTGACAAGAGACAGTCGTCATGAGTACCCCTGAGTTGAAACGACACATGTTTCTGTAACTATAGTGTAGGACGTTGTTAGAACTTCCAAAAAAAAAAAAAAAGGTAAAATGCCTAACGCACGCCACGCTTCCTAAAAATAATACTGTGTTGAACGACATGTTGCAATTTGAAGGTAAACACGTACCTCCGTAAATGACATTCTGCTTCACCATATCTTCGCGGGCCGCGGTTGCCTTTTCTTCGTCGATCCAAGGAGGTTGCATCCAGTGCTCTTGAGGAATCAAACCAAATTCCACTTCAGCACGGGTCAGCGCTGAGATGTACCTGGCCAATGAAGTCATCAGCAAGAATTACGAGCTTGATGGATGTCATACTTCTTAAATTCTTCTGTGAATGGTTGGTCATTGAGGAGGACGTAAGGGTAGTTGAATTTCCGGTTGAACCTGTCTTCGATTTGCTTCATGCTGCTCATGATACCAGCAAGGTCACTGTTTCGCACTAGCATCACAAAGGTAGCGTTTGCCTTTCGATCTGGTGCGTAAACAGGGTCAGGTGGTCTGTAGTACTGGTCTGGCACGGCCTCCCTATATGGGGAGCCAGAACCCGAGATGAAATCTGTGAGGCGCGACACGGATGTGGCTTTTCCATATTCATCGTGGGTGAGACTGAGTATATAGTGTAGTCCGACCTAGTTGCAGACCAGGTGATATAGCTGTGCGCGAGAGTGGGCACAGCGTACTTACGATGATACCGAGGACGAGGAGGACATAACGCATAGGCGTCATCATCTTTGTGAACTGGTCAACTGGGACTAGGATGTAACGTGGCCTGGTGCTGCGCCAATGGAAACGAGTGGGGAAAGGCGGACGATGCTGTGCAGGCTGCAGACGACGGTGTCAAGGGGAGCTCAAGTTAGTCTTGGCCGCAGTCTAGGAGACAGCCGTACTACCAGCGGTCACGTGTTCCTTATCCATGGTGATAAGAATCTAGTTAAAGATACACTAGCGACGAAACTCGTTTCTACATTAAGCGCGCGAACTCTTGCAAACATGAGTTTTGTGCGAAATCTGACGGTCCAATGGAATTTAGCACCTGCTCTGAGGAGAAGCCGTGGTGTTATGTCATACCGAAGTTATCGTTGGGATCACACGAACAATGCCCTTTTCTCCAATCTGATCCTTGCGGACAGCGTTGAAATGGACTGTGTCTGTAGCCAATGTCCTTGAAGAAGTGGATTTGATCTTTGCCGGCAAACAGTGACACAGCTATGCTATGGACAGGTGCATCCCCCCAACGCTTATGGCGACAATGGTCAACCCCACGAACGCAAGGGGACATGTATAATGGCCTCACCTCGTAGTAGAATCCGCCCTTTTTCTCCAAGAATTCGAAATACGTCATATATGCCTCGCTTCTCCAAAAATCCATGTCGGCTATCTCAAAGTTGCTCCAAACTACTTGACATCATGAGTATGCCACGTCCCGTCAGGAGAAAATTCACTCACAATGACATAAATTATATGTCTCGCCAGAATCATCGGATAAGAAATCCATGGAGTTATCTGGATGCAAGTACTGTGGATTCTCTGCTACGAATTCTATTCGGTGGCGGTCAACTATGGCATCACGTGTGACTATGTTTTTCCGTACCTCGAATCGAACTCCACAAAGTCGATATCGTCGGCTCCCACTCTAGCAGGGATATCGTGAAGCCTAACAGACGCGACTCACGAGTGAAGAGCGTAGCCAGGTCATTGACGGCCTAGCACGTACCGTAAACTTTGTTGTTGTCCTCCATAAACAAGAAGGGGTCATAATCGATATCGCAAAAGTATCTCACATCGGGCCTGGGAGATGTATCGAAACAAGTTTGATGGTGATTCAGAGATGACTTACTCTACTCTCCAATACCACTTGTAAGGCTGGAGTAGCTCGTGCCGAAAAAAATACTGCACAGTACAAGGTCAGCAAAATGCTCAACCGTCTTCAACTGGGTACTTACCCCCGAGTTGAAACGGCACATGTTACGGTATCTTGTAAAACAATGTATTGTAGCGCGCTGATGTCTAACTGATATGACCACACTTACGACACGCTGCCTGGAAATACCTGTTTCGAGCGTGCAGACATGTGACAAGCAGATTGAACTGACCGCCATATATGATGTTCTGCCTCACTAGCTTATCACGGCCTTCTCGTGCGCGTTCCTCGTCTATCCAGTCCGGCTGGAACCAGTGCTCATGGGGGATCACACCAAAAGAAACGGATGCGTCAGTCAATACGTTAACACGTCTAGCACTGCGTCAGCACACCACGACATACGGTCCACCGCTTAGCCACCTTTTAAACTGGGCTGAGAACTCTACCTCATTTAACAAGACCCAGGGATAATTGAACTTGCGGTTAAACCTTGACTCTACTTGTTCCATGCTCTGAATGACGCCATCTAAATCGTTATTTCGCGCGAGAATCACGAGGGTTGCATTAGCACGCCGGGGCTGGGGGTTGATATTTGGATTGTGTAAGAGATGGACAGCAGGGGTCGAGTTACTATCTTGCGTCGGCGACGACGTTGCCACCTGAGAAGGGGACAAGGGAGAAACACCAGTGTAGATGATACTATCCTGGTCTTGGGCGTTCCGGTGGGCCGAGTAATAATGGCTCAGGGTACTTTTCCCGCGTCCAGGCCCTAGGAGAAGGCATAACGCGAACTCGGAGCAGCTCAGATCCTTGAGAGGAAGAATATGATACCGATGACTCACTACAAGGGTGACTGCGAGTAGTATCGATCGTTTCTGAGAGGCAGTCACGGGGAAGGTCATCTGGGGGGATTATAATGAGACAGCGGCATTGAAACACCTGTGTTTTATACTAAGCGCAGCATCATGCGACATGGCAGCGTATCATAGCTGGGGCCATTGATCGCAGTACTCAGATCAGACATTTATAATGAAACACTGGATTTAGCAGGATTTTCTCACGGGTGTCTTTTTTGAAACTGGGTCAATTTCGTCTTTCGTGCATTCATGGCGTCCTCTTCTGTCTCTCCTGAAAAGCCCGGTCGTCATGACCCTCCCCCGTCGTTCTCTCATCCATCCAAAAGCTCTCCTCTTCTGTCCGCCATTTCCCCTCTCACCTCCCTCTACGGTCGCTTTGCTGAATGGCGAAAGTCGTTGGACTTTCCCAACCCCGGCACGGCCGAGAACTTGCAGAAGGAAGTTAAATGTATGCCTCCCGTCTACTCGTCATCCCTTCATTCTCTCTCAACCTATCCCCAGTGACCCACCTGACAAACTTCATGTTTGATGGCGCTAGAGCCGACCTATCCAAGAATCTTTCCATTAATCCCGTGTTTCAAATATCACATTCTTTCAACCTTGGCTCTCAGGTTGCGGCACCATCGTATAATTTTGGTGCCGTATATGCCACAAACAGTGTAGCATGCCACTTCTGTCAGCATTTCAATACAACTCACGCGACTTTCAGATATTGTTGCAAGGCAGCGTGGATCATGAGGGTAATGTGAATGCCAGGATGAATCAAGGCTGGTCAGAGACATGCATCACCAAGATGCAAGCACAGGTGCGATCCATCCTTCGTCCTCGGTCAATTTCCTTAGTTATTCCCGTCCCATATAGCTCTCTCAACAAGCTGGGCATAGCATGTTGCAGCTGGAACAAGACTACCAAGGTCGAGACTACTCCTTTAATGTCAAAGCTGTCAATCCATCACCAGTCGACCTCACCGGTATATACATCGGAAACTACCTCCAGTCGGTCACGAAAAACTTGGCCCTTGGTTTCGAGACTCTGTATCAGCGACAGACACCACAATTGGCCGAGTTCGCGACATCCTACCTTGCCAAGTATACAGGTGCCAACAAGAATTGGATTGCCACAGCTCAATTGCAACCCGCTGGTATCTTGCAGACCACATATTGGCAAAAACTGAGCGACAAGGTGGAAGTAGCCGCAGATCTTCAGGTAATTGCGGGACTTCAGAGAAGAGATGCCATAGCGACTCTGGGTGCCAAGTACGACCTTCGGATGGCAACTTTCCGAGCGCAATTGGACTCCACTGGCAAAGTATCGGCACTGCTGGAGCAACGCTTTGCCCCAACTTTCGCGTTCTTGGTCTCTGGTGAAATTGACCACTTTAAGGTGAATTCGTACTTGTTCACCATGATAACCGTGCTAACGAGGCGATTTAGAACGCTGCTAAAGTTGGTGTCGGCGTGATGATTGAGAGCTCGAATTTGGCACCAGAAGAGATGGGAATGACTCCTCAGCCATTGATATAAAAATAATTACTTTTAGAGCAATGTTATTAGGACCACCACCACGGCTACCCTCAATGACTTTCTTTAGTGGTTAGCCACCGTGAGACGTAGCGTCGCAGTGGAGGCTATCAAGAATCCCATACGGCCTCCTGCTCAACAAGTAACATGACGCCGCTACTGCAAGTTTGTGATGTCAGTTGCACTAAAGACAATAAACACACCATCTTCAGCAAGCTGAACTTCGATGTCAACGAAGGCGATGTGGTCGTCTTACAAGGAAAGAGCGGGTCGGGGTACGTCGGCGTAAAATTCGGCTACAATGCTCTTCTGACCCTTGAGTAGGAAAACCACTCTGCTGAAATGCATTTCTCATTTAAACGTATATAGCGGCCAGATATTATATAGAGGACGGTAAGTGTTCCTTTGTTCATGAAACTCTGTTCGAAGCATGATGGAATTGTCTCTAGCACAGCCAAGTCATTTGGTGTGTCTTGCTACCATAGTATGACTGCGAGGCTCGGTGCTTACGGAGCCTCTCGTAGGTGTACCTTCTTTCAGGACGAGAGTGTTTTACGTTCCACAGAGATCTTCACTGCTGTCGGGTACCCCGCGTGACTTCCTTGCAGCAATCTCGTCTTTCAGCTCTCGCGGGCGTCCCAAGTTCATCAATGATGACAGCGGACTGACATACCCAATCGAAATCGCCAGAGTTTGGGGGATCGACGAGGAACTTTGGGACCGGAACTGGATCAGTCTGAGCGGCGGAGAGTCCCAACGGATCGCACTGGCCACCGCGCTCGGTTTAAACACTGCAGAAGTGCTGTTGCTGGACGGTCAGTCCCGGTTCCTTTGGGCACCATCCTGTCTGTAATTTCTCATTCCTCCTAGAACCCACGTCTGCACTCGATCCTCACTCGACGGCGCTGGTCGAAGATTTCATTGCCAGCGAGTTGCGATCTCCCGAGAGCGAGTTGAAGTCGATTTTGTGGATCACACACTCAGAAGAACAAGGGAGGAGGGTTGGAACGAGGTTTATACGCATTTCCAATAATGGATGCGAGGAAGAACCACGCCTGCTTGATCCATAAGATGAATTTGTGTCGACCAACGAGCTCTTTAGACGAATAATGTTTGTCATGGTCAGTGATTGGAAACATATAGACTTGTAAGCAAGAGACTAATTGATAGTCCCATAGCTCAGTGGTCAGAGCGTTGTACTTATGAGGTTACATTGAATGCAAGGGTCCCGAGTTCAATCCTCGGTGGGACTAAATTTTTCCCCCGCTCGTCGTTCAAGATGACGAGTTGAACACTTTTAAATCTCAATATCAACCAAGTACTCGGGATACGGCGTGTTAGAAATAAGTTACCAGTCTGGTTGCCTGTGTTGGCACGGATAGAACTTTTCACACATTTCACCAACGTGCAACGGAAGACAACCATTTGCACGGCTGAAAGCCTTGATAGAATGAGATCGGACACAAGAGAATCTAGGTATTTAGTAATTGTTGTCCGACGGATACAATGGTGGCACAAATTATTAGATCTACGGAAATCATTCAAGGTCTGAGGACGTAGTTCGCAGCGAATCGTCCTTGACGATTGCCCTTAAACGGGCGACTCCTGTCCGTCGTTTCTCTCCTGTGACGCCTAGCTGCCGTGCTTCAACAGCAATTTCAAAGTACCCGACGCTGAGGAAGCAGAGCGGTACTTCCACTACTCGTGACTGTCCACTTTCCACACGGCCCAGCGCAATGTCTGTTAGCGAGCCTTGTAAAAGGACATGCTCCGCCGGACTCGTCGATAAATCAAGCATCGTTACCAGTGGCGAGGCTGGGGGCATGGTCAACCTGGAGGCAAAAGAAGAATTACGGCATCCATCGACGTACGACCAGTGTTGGTGACCTTGGCCACCATGTTCACAACCGTGTTTGGTACCACTATGAACTTTCCACCAGACGATTTAACGGCTGGCTCTTCAGGACAACATTCCACCAGCGACAAATCGATACGAGTCAGATCTGTCTTGAGAGCATTTAGCATATGCATCGTCATGCGCTGTTGTCGCAAGGACAAATCTCCGTTGCGACTGCCATTCGCCTGGGGAAAGTCAGTGATGAGTTGCGCGGCTGGCAAACAATCGACAGGATTGACCTCTTTCCATCGACCGCGAATGATGTGCAGCAGTTCCTCGCGGTACCAAAATAATTCCCTCTGAATCTTGACCTCTGCATCAGTTAGAGTGGACTTGGAGACGACAAACTGGCGATCTGATAGGGTGGGAATGGGTCGTGAAATGACATCATCAGATAGCCTGAACCTTCTGATCGGGAGGAGAAGTCTATTCGGAAAGGGGGGGGGGAGCCTGTTAGCCTAAGAGTGTGGCAAAAGTCCATGATTTGACTTGCCGGGATGTCGAGCCGGGTGGAACTACCGAACGTGTTGTGACATCCAGTGTATCTGCATTGATGAGGGCCCATCCTGGAAAGGGTAAACATATAAACTCACCTTGTTGAATCCCGTCAAATGTAACCTCGAACGGCAAACCGTATGTGTTCCGCACTTCAATAGAGAATAGACACCACTCATGCGGGTCGTTGTTCCTCTGGAGTGGGTCATCGTTGATATTGCTGAACGCATCCAAAGGCATGACGCTCATGTCGTGACATTCTAGCATGTGGTACACAGTGACGGTCATCGGATACGTCAGCTGTCTTGTATAGAAGATCTCTGGCACAGCTCCCGATTCATCGTTCCGACGGACATATGCATACGACACACGGATGATGGCACCAGTACTTGAGAGAATGCATTAAAGTCTGCATACGCAAGTTCAAAGTAGACGCACCATTTAGTCTTTCCAAAGCACGAGACGGACACCACAACTTTTTGACCTGGATTAATGGTTTTGACCTCCTTGTCTCGGTTCCACGAAAAAGCTTGTTGGTGAATAAGGTCGTACTCGGTTTCGTATATCTCAAAAACGTCGAGTTGCCCCTCCGTCAATGCTTCTTGTGCAGGAGCAATTGTTGAGTCTTCAAACGACAGCGCCAAAAAGTCAATCGGTAGAGCGGAGACGTTTTCGAGCGTGAGTCGGATTGTAGACCTGGGGGCAGAGATCAGAAAAGGGGACAACCTCCTGGCTACTGACGTACTTCTCGCCATTGTAGAGCATCACTGCCGCGTGCGTCAGAGAAGTCCATCTCAGACGAAGTAATGGTTGCTCTGGGACGACTACGCACTCCAAAAACCGCGTTTTCAGTTTTGATGGCAGTAAGAAGTTGGCGAAACGCTTCCCGCCCTTGTCCCACGGCCGTGAATCGAGTCCCGAGTACTTTGTCCGCCCGCTCTCGCAAAGCATCATGCTCTGCCTCCGTGACTGGTACTCCTCCTCGGTTTCTGTGGACACCGGAAGGAAAAATCTCTTGGGGGCACCATTAGGAGCATGTACAGTGCATCCTTTAATAGTCAAGACCCCCGGCTTTTTTGCGGTTGCAGACACTGTAACAGCATGGATAGTGTTTGCAGGAATTGTGATCGACGAGATGGTACGGCATTCGACTTCGACACCTGATGTGCTGGAAGGGGTCAGCCTTGGAGGACGGGAATGCTCGGGGTAGAGGTATTTACATCAATGACACATTATGTAGCTCGAGATCGAACACAAAGGAGTTCCGCAGTGTGATGACCAGCTCAGCAAGTTCGTTCTGGACAATAATGGTTTTTCCCTATCATAGAACATGCTTAGCTGCTTGAAGGAAAGATTGACATTGCGCTCAACTTACTTGCGTGTTGACGGGCTTTCGTGGATTGTATAAAAACAGATCGTTGGCTGAGCCCGATACGATGCTGGCAGCATGGAGCGCGAAACCACTCGTAGTTAATAGTGATAGCGGCTTCTCAACCGGAATGCGGTGCAAAGGTAGACTGGATATTCCATTAGCTGCCTCCAAAATCACCAAACACAAACGTGCTCACGGGAGCACAGCGATACTTTGAACAGGACGTCCAGCCCAATACTCGATCATCGATGCATCACCACGCCGTCGCGTTATAGCAAGTGCCCTTGAGGCTGTTTGGTACAAATGGGATTGATCGTTAGTGGCAAGAATAGAATGCATGGTCTTGAGAGCAGATAAAGCAAAGCGAGCCACAGCCAGTTGATCTATTGAATATGTAAGATTCATTCAGTCCATAGCAAGAATATTCACTGACCAGGAAGTGCCTCAGCAACCGCAATGGCTTCGCGCACGACTCCTACCTGGAGCTCTGGCCATCCAAATGAATTGTTTAGTGACTCTGCCGATGACGTAGCTTCGAATGGAACAATATCTGGATCGACATTGTCCTCCTTGGCATTTGATGGTGAAGCTACATTCACGGAATCCAAATTGACGCCAAGGGCTCTGCACGCATACGCGAGGACTTTCAGTATACTGTGATTGCCTTGCATATTCTCGTTTGGTCGAAAAGCCAAACCCCCATTGCCTGCAGGAATGTTATCATCCCCGTTCTGGAGGCCAGCGGTGAAAACTACTAGGCCAGCACTTCCGACATCTGACCTTCGAAGTTGATGATCTTCGTCACGACCGCAGACAACCAAGTCCATGATACAACTAATCACTTCTCGGAGGACGTACGCTTCCTTACGTCTGTATCCAACACAGCTGTAGATATTCGCCATGGACTGCAAGACGACAAGACGCTCGGGAGGTGCAAGGTGCAATAGCCAAGGGCCGTGTGCTTGTGAGACTGTACTGGCAATTTGCGAGCGAGCGACACCGGTGATAGCACTGAGGCGTTCGATGTTAACCCAAGAATTGTCAAAGATAGCCTTCCGCCGGTAAGACGTGGCACCCGGTTGCAGCATCGATGCGAAGGCCAATGCTCCCCATCCTTTCGATGACCAGACACAGAACAGCAACGAGGTCTGTCGAAGAACGGCTGACGTGTAGACGAAAGCTAACAAGGAGTAGTCTTGCATGGCATCTGACGGAACACTAGCTTTGAGGTATGTGGCAACAGCTTGTGAGAGTTGTTCGTTGATCTCCATCCAAGGGTCTTTTGTATCACTGATCGACGCCTGCTGTAAAGACGTATAACACAGACAATCATGGGAGGCAAAAGAGACTCACCAGTCCTTGGCCAGCGGCCCAAGAATCGAGAACGGAGATCACTGCCAAACCTTCTATGGCTGACGCTTGCCAAACGGGGTCCATTCCGGTCTTAAACAGACTCAGTGCTTCCTGGTACCTTCAAGGTTGTCATTCATGAAATGCGCAGGCAAATGAGGTCCACAGACCAAATCCTAGCATCCTGTGTTCTCCCCGCTAGCAGAAAGAAGTCACCATAAACTTTAAAAAGCCTTGCGTGAGAAGAGGTTGTTCCCACTGCGGTGACGCGTTTCTTAACTTGTGGTGGACCCAACGAAGAATGACGTTGTAATCCTGCGGTTGATGCGTGAAGGACTCCAGACCCAGACAAGTTACGCATCATACCATTGCTTGCCGGTGTAGATAGATGCGATACAACGAGCTCCGAGTGAGTGGAATGGGTGGAAAAGGAAAGATGTGGGTTGGAGTCGAGAACAAATGGTATTTCTGCAGCCGCAGGCATGGTTGGGAAGAGTGTAGCATTCAGGTACTCGTTTCCCAAAGGGGTTTCCAATATATGGACCTGGTAACGTGAGGTGCAAGTGTGGCACTAGTTCAACATCACACACCAAGCGTCCAAATTCACCCAAGATCTGTGAGCACAGATCAGCGAGTAATGTTCCGATGTACAACCTCTTGTTCCCCATTGCGTTCGGAATCAGAGCGAGACCGGGAGGGTTTTCTCCGGGGCCAACGTTGGGATCATCATCCTCCTGAAAGGCGAAGCAAGTTTTGGCAAGCGGAAATGTCGAGCGTTCGGGAGAGATCTCGGCCAGCGTGTTCTCAAACTGTTCTAAAGCGGACGACAAGGGTTGGGAGGAAGAACAAGCAGCGATGCCGATGATGCCCTGGTTGAAGTGTGAAGGTCGGAAGAGGGACAACGGCGAGTGAGCAGGCAAGTTAGGATGGGAAGGAAAGCTGAGGTGGAGATGGCCGCTCGACAGTGGGCTCGGCATGAAACGGGCTGGATTCGCGTGCGTAATGGTATGCGATATCAGCTGGTGGACAAGCGTACCTCGTTCGTCTTTGGCATCACCAGGTATGTCACCTAGACGTATGGACTCGAACGACCGTATCTCTGCGGCATAAGCATCGAATGTTGCCCTAGGAATCTGGCCGACTGGGAAGAGAAGGATCCGGACGTGGGCAAGAGACGCGAAGACATAAGGGATCATGAATGAATTCTATGGCGACTGAGAGTGATGTTCGTGTTTTGGTTGGCGTCGTCCAGCGCAGTGACGGATGGAACTCACTCCGGGGTTCACAGCCCACTTTGAACTCAATCCTTACTGCGCGCACACAATTTGCAAGCCCAGCAACGATGGTGAGTTTGTTCAAACTTGTAGTACGGTCGCCAGTTAGCTGTCGAGATAGGCCGTGAGTGACAAGGTTCTCGGAGGTTCTATGCTCCTCGTCGCGGCGTTGGTTTTTGTCTACTACACCACCTGGGCCGTCCTTCTCGTCAGTACTCCCTTGCGTCCGTCCATTCCACAATTCACGTCTCATCTCATCCTCACAGCCATTCTTCGACACGTCGAGTCCCATACACGATTACTTTCCTGCCCGCGAATGGGCCATCCGCCTGCCAGCATTCTTGCTCGTGATCGGACTCTCAGGAATTGGCTGGTTCATCGGATCTACAATCATGAAGGAAGAGGCCAGAAAAGCACAAAAAGCCAAACTTCGTGCAGCTTGATGTGGCCGGAGCGAAAGAGTTGATGCGATTCATGCGTGTTTGTGGTGCAGACTTGTGAACGTTTGTCGTAGTGGCCAGAGTCTGTCATAGTTCGTCACCTCCACCTTTGCCGCCTTTGGCAAGACGTTGGTGTCCACTGCACCGACACAAGTGTGAGTGAATGTCTCAAAGACGAAGAACAACCCGTCCGTCCTTCAAGAAACCCAGGCAACAAACACTGCTCGCCTTTCTTGGCTCATCGTCCCCATCCTCGCCCTCTAATCTGCTTCCAAAAAGTCCCAGCCCGAGTCCTTTGACGCGGAAGCGGACGCGTAAAACAT
This sequence comes from Boletus aff. separans, assembly GCA_038088755.1. NCBI lineage: Eukaryota > Fungi > Basidiomycota > Agaricomycetes > Boletales > Boletaceae > Boletus > Boletus aff. separans. The sequence goes on from JBBPJN010000001.1 coordinate 66,115, forward strand.
CCCAGGCTAGCTCCTCGTCCAACAATGTAAAGGACACAGATAGTGATGTCGGCGAAATACGCTTTGAGCCAGAAGCCGTTGAAATCAGTGACGAAGACCGTTCCCCTCGTCGTCCGAAGCATCGCAAGAGTCGTGTCGGCGCCCATTCCATTCCTACAGGCACAGCTAGTGATGAAGAGACAATACCGGCACCACGAAATCGAAACGAGAAAACTAAAGCCGTTTTTGACTCAGATGACGACGCTCGACCTCGCAAACGCAAGCTAATCAAGGGTGTAAGACCTCCGACCCCCGACGATGAAGATGAAGATGTATTCGAAGCAGAAAACCGTGAGTAATCTGATTGATAGTCTGATTGACGATCTGCGGTAACACGAATTCTAGAAGTGCTAGAGAGCCGTTTGCGCTCTCGGGGTAAAATCACGGCGTTTCAGAAGAATTTGGAAAAGCTCAAGAGTGAGTAAGGAATGGATTCCGATGTTGCGATAATTCGACTGACTACCCTCTAAAGTGCTCAAAGGCAAGAAACGCAGCGAAATAGTACTCGATTCTTCTTCTGAAGCCGAGGAGGGATCAGAAAGTTCGGCAGGGGCTCCATTCAAGGGTGCTAAGCCTCATCACAGCGGAGAGTCGGATGCCTCAGATGACGGCCCTGGTAGCAATGAAGAGGATGATCAAGATTTTATCGTCGATGACGATGCACATGGTGTTCTCCAGGCGCAACTTCCTCTCGCATTCAGTCTGAGCACCCATCAAGACCTGACACACCATTTCAAGGTTGTCTGTCAACTCTTTGTTCACATGGCTGTTCAACCCTTGGTTGACCGACGCCCATTTCTTGAACACGCTCTCAAAGGTCTGACTGTTTGAAACTCACAAGAGTGAATGATTTACCCTGTCATCAGAGGAGGAATATCTTTCTGTGCCACTACAAGTAGCTCGCCGCAAATTGAATGGGATGCGCGATTCCCTCGTGGCATCATCCGTGTGGAGATCGGACTTCAAGAAAACACTGGAAATGTATCCGAAGTTTACCCTGGTTCGATTAAACTTTGCGATACCCCAATGTGATGCATGCCATCTTGGTGGGAGATTGTCTACGCTGCTGGGGCGACTGTGTGGAAAGCCATACGATGAGTATGACTTCGAGGTACTGTCGTCCACATTGCTTCCCGACACTTGCTGATGTGGCAATGTGCAGGATGTGTCCGATGAGGAATCAAGCGAAGGCTCGGAAGAGGACGAAGACAGTGATGCAAACGGAGAAGGAGACGTCAAGAAAGAGTATCACCTTGGTCGATTTTGCGCGGCGCGCACTCAAGTGTATCATCAATTTAGTCACTGGGAGGTACGTCCGATCACGAATAATGTTTCTACATGACGGTGATGCCACGTAGTATTCACTCTACAAATCCCTGCAACGGGAAATCGCGGAGGCTGGGGACGAGGCTCACGGGTTTGTCAAGGTTGCATATTTTGGTGGTATCAAGCCTCCGCGCGACCTTCACGATGCGGATAAGGTGATGGAGTGGCTCGATGAACGCGGTATCATTGATATGGAGTGGCAGAAGGTGCGACGGATGATGGATAGTGCACGGAAATTAGAGAGGGGCGAGATGGACGACATTAGTGTAGAATAACAGTACACAAGTGGCAATACTAAGCATGTAGCGCATGTCTTACTCACACTACCAGCACAACGCCACGGGAACATCCTATCCTTATGCTGCCTACCATCCCGGAACACCTGGCGCGTACCAAGCACAGGGTTATGCAGCTGCCTATCAGAGCGCGTATGCCTCTGGCGTAACTGGTTATGGGGCATGGCCATACCCATACAGCTACATCCCCCAGCAGCAGACCCCATCCACCCAAGTGGCGAGATCAGCCGTACAGACTCCTGCTACAGCAGCTGCTACCTCGTCGGCGGTCACCACTCCAAGACCGACTGCTTTCTCCTCTTACACCCCGACGTATGTGCGCGAGACGGGCGCCGCTCTAGGTACCACCACAGGCGTCACTGGGCGAGGCCGCAAACATGCCAACTTCAAGGGACTTTTTGCGAAAGAACGTTAGTCCGTCCACCGTTCCTTAAAAGCCTTCCACCCCGTCTGATCGTGCTACCACTTAGTCAAAAACCTAATGTATGGTTTCGGAGATGACAGGAATCCGGCGACTGACACAGTGAATGTGATGGAAGAGATACTGGTCGAGTTTATCGTCGATGTCGTGCGTTCTTCTTGCTGGATGATCAACCATTTCGTGAATCTCGCGAGACAGTGCCAAACGGCGGGAGGACCACAACGGAAGACCCGACTGTCCATAGAAGACCTGCGACGGGCTCTGTCGAGGCCGGCCGATGCAAAAAAGCTTGCCCGAATGGAAGAACTATTATTCATGCAAGAGGATATCAAGCGTGCCCGCGCACAGTTCGAGGAATCAGACATGAGTCACCCAAGAGATTTTTGAATGCATCGAGGGGGATTCATTTCTAGACTATTTTCCACCCGTCGCAAACCATAGCCTATGCCCATGTACAAGCTTAGACCTCGTAATATAACTGCAGGTGGAACTGAAGGGCAGAACCCGATCCATTTGGCGAAGAGTTGAGAACCTAGTCTTGCATGGCGTCCTCGTCATCATTAGCGTCAACAGTAGCTGGTGCTTCTGCATCGCCTGCATTTTTAGCATCTCGTTGCGCGTTGCGTCCTTGAACACCTGATTGTTGGACTTAGAGATGGTGTGCTGGAATGCCAAGAGAGGCGTACCTCCACTTTGAGCAAGTGGCTTTGCATACTGCCTTAGCCACTCCTCTGATTCCCAGACTGGTGGGTAGATGGGTAACTATTTGCTAACAGGCACTGAGAAATAAACGACATACTCGCTCTGTTTCCGGCAGCTGGCTGTATAGCGGCCTTGATCGGCCGAGCGATATGTACTTTGATGACCCTTCCGCGGAGCTCATTGAGGTCCATGTTGTCGATCGCATCCTGGGCATCTGCAGGAGCCGCATACGTGACGAAAGCAAAGCCGCGATGTTTGGGCTCTGAGGGGAGTTCTGAATGCTGGTCAGACGGACTGGAAGCAGGGGCGTGCACCTGAGTCCGGGGTGGGGTTGGTTGTAGCTGGTGGCAGCTGTACCTCGACGATGTCCCCTGTTGGAGGTGGTGGGCGGTTGTCGGGGTAAGACTACGTCAAACACGCACCAAACGGGGAGAAATGCTCGTAGAGGACGGATTCGTCCACGTCGTCGCCTAAGCCGCCGACGAACACGGTCTTTTTCGCTTTCGTGCCGTCTTCCATGGGATGGTCGGGTGCGAGTGACGGATGGCAGACAAACGGGGCATGTTTGTCTCAAACCCGTTCCCGCTCTGGCCCACGGCATCATTGGACATATTTTATGCAGCACTCGTCCACTTTCCACCGACACCCTAATGCACTCGCCCGTCGGCTCCGATTGCGACTCTGTCTCCTCCTCCTCTTCCTCAGATTCGTCCCTCGACGACGACCAGGTCAACGCTCGACTCTCCCCTCACTGGCCATCCTACCGTGATCTCATCTTGTCCAAGGGGTATCGGCTCGACACCGTGCGCGATGTCAGAGGACACTATCGGCGCCACGGGGTGAACACCGTTCCCTTGTGCGGGCGTCTTTCTGCACACACGATTACCGACGACAGCGCTCTCTGCAAGGACCCCGGTCTGGTTTGACACGATCCCTTTCCCCATCTCGTGGTCATCTAACCCTCGCTAGCTAGAAAATCTCTTTCGAGCGACCTGCTGCACGACAGGCATCAAGCTGATGATCAAAGCCGTCAATCGCTTGAGTAGAGAAGTGCAAAACGTGCGACATATTTCTTCTCCTCGCCTGCGCCGCGATCCGATGAATCACTCTATACGTCTGTTCCTTTCTTTACGCCGATAACCTTGTCGTAACATTCAGAATACAGCCGTCCTCGATATAATCGACGTGCCCGTTCATGGTATATGTTTTATTGTGATGGAGGAATGGTCTTCCCATCTGTTTCCCGAAGTACCGTCCAAGCTACGAGAGTTTCTATCAGCAATTTATCAGTGCATAGAGGTGAACATGCATCGTGATCATCTTGTTCCTTTCTTGCTGACATTTTCCACAAAGCACATCACTTTTATGCACAGGAATCGCATGGTGCACCTAGACATATCTCTGCACAACTTCCTCACCGATTATCGTGGCAGGTGTGCATGCATCGATTACGAACTCAGCCGCAAAGTCGACGATGTGGTTCCTCCAGCTACTTGCTGGCCAAAAGGGACAGAAGTCCCGCCAGAGCTCGAGCGTGGTCAAGTATGCAACCCTTATATGATCGACGTGTGGGCCCTGGCAATTCTCATACTTAGAGCATGCAAGGCATGGGTGATCTCATTCTTCTGTGCATCCTAAGGCCTGCTGAGATCCGTGCTAGATTGCCAATCTTTACATTCCTGAACTTTTGCACCTTACAACGCCAATGCTCAATCTTAACCCAGACAACCGTCCACCTGCGGCGGCGGTGCTGCGAGAGTTTAAACGGCTAGTGCTTTTGATGGGGGAAGAGCGGCTTAACCGGCCCTGCTGATACAAAGGAACCAAACCATACAATCCGTTCTTAACTGTAAAGGTGAAAATGGAGCTCTATCACATCATACGTCATGATGCATCTCCAGCATCAGCAGTCGCGGCTTTGCCTTCCTCCAGTTTCCGACGTTTCCGATCCAGGTACCGGGCCCTCGCATCCTCCACGTCTGCTTCAGTGTTCCTTTTGGCAACAATCCTCTGCCTACTTTCCTCCTCGTCTCTCTCTCTCTGTGCTTGTTGCCGCTCGCGTTCTTCTTCCATCTGTTGACGAATTTCTGCTGCCCTTCTCGCCGTAATTTCTCTGCGACTCGCTGCTGTCCCAGCGGCACGATGAATGTTGGGCTCAGTTTTGTCCTCCGATTCCTTCGTAATCATTTGCAACCCGACACGACGTGTGTTGGGAGCCGAAAGGTTCAGACCAGCTGACAACAATTCTCGTTTGTCCACGATCTGGTTATCGTCGTTTAATTCGACAACCTTTCCTTGCTCGCGCGCAAGTCGAGCTAGCTCTACGTCGGACACTGATGTGAAGTCTGCCGGCCTGGTGATCGTCAGGGAAGGGCCTTGAGGCCCGATAAGAGGCTTGCGCTCCGTGACAGCGGCAACAGTTTCTTCGTGCTTTTGTTCAGAGTCCTCTAGTAGCTTGCGGTAGAAATATGCCATCCCGGTCGTCACTCCTTTCCGTTTCTTCTTTTCAGCCTCTATCAACAGGCGTTCATTGCAAACTGTGAGGTCACTTCTGAGATATAAGACGAACCTTCCCTCTGCCTCTCTTCTTCCTCAGCCTTTCGGACCTCGGCCATCTGGTCCTTGTATGCTTGAGTGACGAAAGTCTCCTTGTCTGCGAACTCATCCCCTTCCATTTCCCGCTCACGTTGAAGCATCTTTTCTTCGGCTCTGAGACGATCTAATCGTCGAGTAGCAGCAGAATTTAACAGACCCTCTATGTATTTAGGCTAACACGCTGCATGAGAACGCTCGCTCAAAGACGAAGTGATATGGACCCACTTTGCGCTGCTTTGCATATGCTTCTTTAGCCTCCTTCTGTCTCTGCTTCACTTCCTGCATCCTGTCCCAAACTTCGTCGTACTGGTAGACTGTAGCATCAACCTTCATTTCCTGCTCCACGCGCTTCTGCGCTGCCTTTGAGGACGCTATGTTACCAGCTAAAAGGGTTTTGTTCACGTGGGCATCTTTGCTGCTCGAAGCAACGGGAGCGACATCTTTTGTATCCTCGTCGTCTAGCGACGAGAACGCTGCTGGCTTTGCGAGAGGAGGGGCAGCACCCAGTGGCTTTGAGTTCTTGTTGGGAAGGGAGAAGGAGAGCTTCATGACCGACTCTGTTATTATGTAATCCAATTTACTTGGTTCCTCCTCGAAGCTGGCATGGCTCAAAATCCATTCGACAGACGGCGCGTAAACGGCCCAGAAGAAAGCTTTCCGCCGGTTTTTGAACCAGGTCAGGAGCATTCTACGGTCTGGAACGCGCGATGCGGTCGCCAATCAACGGACATACGCCCAATCTGTAGGACGTGTATATAGTATGCCCTCTAAGCTGATCCGTCCTTTCAAGTTTTGCAGCCTGGGTTGATCAGTCAAGCAAATGGCTCGGCTTACATCGAGACCAAGAAGACCAAGCTGGCGTGTGCTGTGTGAGTGTGAACCGGTCACATCGTGGGTCTGACAGCGCTTTCAACGTTTGACAGGTATGGTCCAAGGCAGTCCAAGTCCACTACTTATAGTGAAAAGGGTAAACTGAACATCGAAGTAAAATTCGCGCCGTTCTCGTGCACCCGTCGCCGATCACCCCTTCGTGTGAGCGCTTTCGCGTGTACTGACGATTTCGATCGGACTGAGCAGAATCCTTATCCAAGGATGCTGAAGACAGATCCCTTGCTGTTGCGATCCATCAGTCAATCGCGTCATCCGTTTGTCTGGAATTGTTTCCAAAGTCGACCATCGATGTATTCATCACGATCATTGAGAATGACGGCATTGAAGGATGTGTCGCATCTGGTGCGATAGCAGCGAGCACTGCGCTTGCGGATGCAGGTATCGAGATGTTTGGACTTGTCGCGTCATGTTCTGCGGTAAGGAATTTGTCGAATGCTCATCAGCTTGAACTCGAGCCTCTCCAGGCGGTGCAGGGAGACGAAATCCGACTAGATCCCACAGAAGAAGAAACAAATACAGCAGCAGATGGTGTTGTCGTAGTCGCATGCATGCCTGCCCTTTCTTCCATCACGAATGTTTGGCAGTCGGGTCGAATCACCGCCGAGGTGACTCTTAGGGTGAGTCTTGCACCACTGTCGCGCATTTCAGCACCTCACCTCCCCCCTGCCAGTGTATGGAAATGTGCCAAGATCGGTGCATAGACGTCCACTCCGTGATTGCGCACTCATTGTCAAGTATGAACAAAGCACCTTAGTTTCATTCATTCACGCAGCTGCGTCGAGTTCAGCTTGCGCTTCTATTCCCAATAATGATGTCACACGACGGTTTAGCGAGGTATGCGACATGTAAAGCAACATATTTTCTTCTGGTGCAGTGCACATGGACAGATGTTGCACATGATAAGAGGAACGGTCAGACGATGGTGAGGTTTCAGGTTTCGACTTTCGGTTTCGAGGACCTGATCCCACCGGGGTGCAGAAACCATGCTATCAGCAGTCATCGATCGATTAGCTCTTGCTGATGCTGCTGTGCTCAGTTACTCCGACGTCACGTGTTCACGTGTGTCATCGTGTACCTCTATCAAATGAACCATGATCGTGAGTTCCACAATCCATCTGCTTTGATTGCGTCGCTTCAAGCCAGTAGAGGACATAGTGTGAGAATGGTTTCAGCACAGTCACTCGTGTGCTTATGATACTAAACATCCATACCCCGACCGTTAGGGCACTCATATAAGTTGGTGCATCATCATGATGCTTCACTCGCAATCACACTATATGAAACAAACGGCACGGTCAGACGTTGCCTGATATGGATTCGTCTGACTTTCGACGACGCGTGACGCTGAAGCCTCCACCACTAGCATTCAATCTTTACGCAGGCAGAAGAGCCTAATTTAATACTTACTCACGATGGGTCCTCTTAACGGACAGCACAAAGGCGAACGCGCTATAATTTCAGCACAAGACGTGGACCAAAACCGAACCCGGAGAACACCAAGTGTTGTACAGGACCCGCCTCCTGTTCATCCCGCATCATCGCGATCGACGACAGACAACGGCCTTGGCCGTCCATCCTGGCTGGTACGTCACGATGGTCAGTCCAGATTTGCGACGAGTCGATATCTGGGCGAATCCATGCTGAATGCAGTGCGTGGGAGGGGTTCCCTTTCCTCAGAACGTTGCGGGGGCGTCGAGAGGAAGACCTGTGCTGATCACAGGGATTATCTGCACCGTCTACTTCTTTTCTGGATTGCCCGCCTCTTCATTCTCGTCGGTGGCGACAG
>JBBPJN010000002.1:0-60697 GCA_038088755.1 Boletus aff. separans
CTCTCCCGTGGTCACTGCGCTACTCTCGGCTGCCAGAATCATCCCTCATACCGCCAATATTCGTAGACTTGCAGGCATCGATAGGGTATGAGTTCCATCGTGGCGAGTTACTTGTTGAGGCGATCACACATCCATCGTTCACTACGTCTGCGGGATCATCATATCAACGTCTGGAGTTCCTTGGTGATGGTAAGATCGGCCTCGCCGGAATAGTCCGCCTCAATGCTCACCTATAATTTAGCTGTAATTGACCTGGCAATAATGCGCCATCTTTTCCAAAAGTTCCCAGATGCCACGTCCGGTCAACTCTCTGCTGCCCGCTCCCGCGCTGTCTGTGGGCCTACACTGGCGTCCGTGGCTGTCAACCGTCTCGGACTACACAAACATCTACTCATCAACAATGTCGAGCTTAGCACCGCAATTACCCGGCACGTGCCCCTCCTCGAGACCCTCTCGCCCGAAGATGCAATTCTTAAGGGGTGGAAGTACGATCCTCCCAAAGCACTGAGCGACGTGCTGGAGAGCCTCGTTGGCGCAGTCCTTGTTGACAGTGCATACAACTTTGAGAAGACTGCTTCAGTTGTTGAAGTGGTGATGAGTGATGTGCTGGCAGTGCTGACCACCACCCTTCCGAGAGATCCGGTGTCGGAATTGATGGTTTGGGCTGCCACGGAGGGTTGCAAGAGGATTGCATTTCAGCAAGTACCCCATAGTCATCTTTGATAAGAACTGACAATTTTTCGTTCTGTGTAGAAAAAGTCAAAGCAATGCTGAACTTCGACGAAACGACAGTTTTTCAGTCATCGTTCATGAACAGGTCGTCGCAGGTCCCATCACAGCAAGCAATCTTTCGTTGTCAAAAGGTCTTGTTGCTGAACGGGCACGTGCTATCTTGGGTGATCCAAACCAAGAGATGAACCTCGCCAGGCTGTGTGATTGTCGAAGGGCAGTCGAGGAGCGTAAAGACATTTGCCCCGAACCTCCTGGCGACCAGACAAGCCAAAAGGTCACGGACGAGACTGAAGAAGGTTTCGCATCTATCGCACAGCAGAAGCTAGAAGAAGACTATACCCCCTCCGTTGATGCCGTAGAGGAAGTGGAGGAGGAGCTCGGCGATGAAATTGTTTCGACCGGAATTTAAGACGGATACTATTTGTTTTGGAGGTGGGTCATTCGGGATTCTTGGGATGAACTGCTGGCGATCCTTTGCTCCACGGCGAATGGTTGTTAGCCGTTGTTTCCATGTTCCTTGCCCCCTTTACTTTCCGTGCATGCTCTGTATTCTCAACTCATCGCGCTGCGGCGTGGACCTCAGGACCGGTGCAGATTTGCCCATGTAGACATGCCATGCCACAGAAGTTGAACTGCATCGAGCTGCATATGCATAATTCTCCAACATCGGTCTCTTTTATGTACACTACCCTGCCCAATACCTAGATCATGTTGTATGAAACCATTAAAGTGCTGCACTTGACTGGTTGCCAAATAGTGTCAAACAACACCACTTACTGAACTCACCCACTGAGTGACTGTGACATCCTCCAGGACTTCAAACTTGTACTCACCTCCTCGCGTGATACATCACCATGGGGGACGAGTACCCTTCTTTGTTTCGTATGTCCCAGATGGTGAAAATACCCTCCGATGCTGACGAAGTAGTCTAGGCTCGGAACAGATGAGCTTGGTACAGCTCTACATACCAACCGAAGTAGCTCATGATACTGTTGCTGAGCTCGGGGAGCTTGGAAATGTTCAATTCAAGGATGTTCGTATTATAATGTTGTTCCTTGCACACCCACTCACGAATGCTTCCGCTAGTTGAACCCAACTGTCAATCCTTTCCAACGCGCTTTCGTCGGCGAAATAAGGAGATTCGAGGAAATGGCTCGTCGTGTTCGGTTCTTCGCCTCTCAGATCGAGAAGGAAAAGGATGTGGTACCGATCCGTCCTCTTTATGACTCGACACCACTTGTTACTGTGGGGCCGAGCGCAGCGCACAACATCGACGAGCTAGACGTCACGTTGGCGGAGCACGAGACTAGGCTTTTGCAGATGAACGAGAGTTACAAGCTACTCAGCGAGCGCACCAAAGAGCTCGTTGAGGCGCGCCATGTCTTGAGGGAGACAGCGGGCTTCTTCGAAAAGGCAAGTCAATTGGATTGCACCCCACATTATACTTACTCGCTGTCCAGGCCGAAACGCAGCAGACAGATATCAGAACTTCCTTTGATGATAGTTCAGTGCCTCTCCTCCAGCATGATGATCGCGAAAACCAGTATTCGTCGACAGTTCAGTTTGATTTGGAGTGCGTGCTTTTTCCACGCATCTAATTTTCGCTAAAACCGTGCTCCAGATTTATTGCGGGAACAATCGATAGAGCCCGTATCCCAACATTTGAGCGTGTCCTTTGGCGTGTGTTAAGGGGCAACCTTTATATGAACCATACAGACATCGTGGAACCGTTTGTTGATCCCGCGACCGGTTCTGAGACACGCAAGAACGTGTTCATCATCTTTGCGCATGGTGACGCGTTACTCGCAAAGATTCGCAAGGTAGCCGAGTCGATGGGTGCCACTTTGTACCCCATCGATGTCAATGCCGATAAGCGTTCCGACTCGCTCCGTGAAGTTACCGCCCGTCTGGAGGATCTTCAGACTATCCTCTACAACACTGGAGCCAATAGGCGTACTGAGCTTGTAACCATTGGGCAGAATCTCGCGCGATGGCAAGATGTTGTCCGGAAGGAAAAGGTGATCTACGAGACGATGAATCTCTTCAACTATGACGTGCGAAGGAAGACATTAGTAGCTGAAGGATGGTGTCCGACAAGAGATATTGCTCGAATACAAGTTGCCCTTGGACACGCTACGGTATGTCGTCCGCATATCATTGCGTGACGGTCAGTCAATACGCGTTATAGGAGGAATCTGGGACTGGTGTTGTGCCAATTTTACATGAGCTCCGCACCAACAAGACACCGCCCACTTTCAACAGGACAAACAAATTCACGGAAGGATTCCAGAGTATCATGGACAGTTACGGAATTGCGACCTACCAAGAAGTCAACCCTGGTCTGTTTGCCATCATCACCTTTCCCTTCCTTTTCGCTGTGATGTTTGGTGACATCGGCCACGGTTTGATCATCTTGTCTGCTGCTCTCTACATGATCATGAACGAGAGGAAGTGGGCGAAGGGGGGTCTCGGAGAGGTGGGTGATAGCTTTGAAAATTTGCTCTCGACTCACTTTCCCGCTTCAGATTACAGGGCAGTTCTTCTTGTAAGTCACCATGGAGCGACGTGGAGTGGAGCGATGACGTACTAACATACATCCAGTGGGCGATATATCATTCTTTTGATGGGGTTATTCTCGGTCTACACCGGCCTCATGTACAATGACATATTCTCCAAAACCCTTCACATTTGGCACTCTGGATGGGAATTCCTAGAAGGCAATGGGACTGTCCTTCATGGTGTCTCGAACGGACATGTTTATCCCTTCGGACTGGACCCAGCCTGGCATGGTGCGGATAATGGCCTGGTGTTCACAAACTCGTATAAGATGAAGATGGCGATCGTCCTTGGGGTGATTCATGTATGTGTCTGCTGGTTTTATTTACAGCATAGATTGACACGAAGTCTAGATGACGTTTGCGTTGTGCCTGCAACTGCCTAATCACACGAAGTTTAAACGCCCGTTGGATATTTACGCTAATTTCATTCCGCAAATGATCTTCCTCCAGTCAATTTTTGGATACTTAGTCGTCTGCATCCTTTACAAATGGACGATCGATTGGTCAAGGGCGTCGACAGAGCCCCCGTCGTTGCTCAACATGCTGATCGCAATGTTCTTGTCCCCTGGATCAGTCGATCCGAAAAATCAACTATATCCCGGACAAGGATTTGTACAAGTTATCTTGCTTCTACTTGCCGTCGTCTGCGTTCCTTGGATGCTATGCATGAAGCCTTACTTCCTCTGGAAGGAGATGCAGGAAATTCAGGGTCAAGGGTACGTGGGGCTTGCCCATCAAGACGGTCCTCGCGGCAGCTCCGACGAGATTCTGGAAATTGAGGAAGAAGGTAATGGACGGGTCATTGTCGAAGAAATGGAAGAAGAACATGTGAGTGATTCGTTCCTCCGGGTGTCGTGCTGCTAACAGATCTTATCGGGAATAGCACGACTTTGGCGAGGTTGTCATTCATCAGATCATTCACACAATCGAATTCTGCCTCGGCTGTATCTCGCATACGGCTTCGTACCTGCGGTTGTGGGCACTGTCGTTGGCCCATGCTCAATTATCCGAGGTTCTGTGGAACATGACGCTGGCAGGTGTTTTAGGGATGGAGGGGGTTTTTGGTCTCATCGCGATCGCGCTTACGGTTGTGATGTGGTTCACCCTGACTGTGGGTGTCTTGTGTCTCATGGAGGTGGGTGCCTGTCTTGATAAACGTTCGTCGAGTGCTGACCGTAGATCGGTATCGCCCAATTTAGGGTCTTTCGGCGTTTTTGCATGCTCTTCGGCTCCACTGGGTTGAAGCGAACAGCAAGCACTACGAAGGGGGAGGATATGTATGTCAATTTTACCCTTTTTTTTGTCATCAACCACGTTTGCCGCACACGCTGATCTATCTCCGAACAGGCTTTCACACCGCTAAGCTTCGCCGAATTGGACGAGAAGGAATAGATGCGCCATCATGCCATGTTTTTATCTCATTACGTGCAATAGTAGTAGACGTTTTGAGTACGCAAATAACATCAATGACCGAGGCTGTCCCGCATCGCTCCTTGCACTGGCTTTCCGGTAGCTGTATTTTTTTTTTTTCAAAGTCCGAATGTGATACTGTTAGCACGCATATTTATTGACCGAGTTACTTCCTGTCACTTTTCTACATCCCCGCTCACTTTTTTTTCTTTCTCTCTCTTAGAGGTCCGTCGTCGGTCGCTCATCCTCGCTTTTGCCCGTCTCTGATCTCCTTCCAGGCACTATAGACTATAGAGCGTAATAGAGCGTTCCTTGTTCAGCCTTTTCTTGCGTCTCGAACATAGAAGAAATTTTACGTTTACCTCTACATATACAGTCCATAGGTACGTCCGTGCATAGCATCGTCTCCCCCTTCTCATCTCTCTCAGACTTTAGAAATGCCCGCTGTTACTGCAACCGCTCCCGTTGTTCCCCTTCCAGCCTCGCTCAAGGGTGTTGTCGACGGTCAAGTCGATGTTGCTGCCCTCTTCGTCGCCGACAAAGCCTCCCGCGCTGCCGCCGCCAAGGCTCTTGCTTCCGCTGTTCAAAATAATGGACCTGCTGCCATTAGCGCAGTCGGTTTTAATGAGGCTGCTCTTAAGGCCCTCTCTGACAAAAAATCTCCCGCGGCCCGTGAAGGCGCAGCCGATGCTATTGTAGCACTCGCCAGGGCTGGTGCAACAAAGGCCCTCGAGCCCACCTTCGTCGACTCGGGCCTCTATGCCGCCCTTATCGAAGGTTTCGCCGACAAAATGCCTGCCGCCCGCAATGCGGCAGTGGAAGCTGTCAGGGAGTTCGCCGCCACGATGAACCCCTGGGCTACTGCCATTCTTCTTCCTGCTCTCCTTCATCAGATTAAAAATGCCGGAAAATGGCAGGTAAAGACCGGCGCTCTTGTTATCCTCAACCAGTTTGTGGCCAGCGCTCCCGTTCAGACCGCTCGCATCATGCCTGATATTATTCCTGTCCTCTCCGAGGCCATCTGGGATACCAAGGCCGATGTCAAGAAAGCGGCTCGCGATTCGCTTGAAAAAGCGTGTGCTTTAGTTTCCAACAAGGATATCGAACGCTTTATTCCGGCTCTCATCAAGGCTCTGATTAACCCGGTCGAGGAGGTCCCTAATACCATTCAACTCCTCTCGGCCACTACGTTCGTTTCTGAAGTAGATTCTCCGACGCTCTCTCTCATGGTTCCTTTGTTGTCCCGTGGGCTCAACGAGAAGCTCACCGCCACAAAACGCAAAGTTGCAGTGTACGTCAACCATCCGTCATACATGATCGTATCAAAGTTCACGCTGTGTTTAGCATCGTGGACAACATGTCCAAACTCGTTGACTCTCCAATCACTGTTCGCCCCTTCTTGCCGAAGCTTCTTCCGGGTCTCATCAAGGTCGAGACCTCGATTGGTGACCCTGAAGCACGTGGTGTTGTTGGCAAGGCAATTGCCACCCTTCGTCAAGTCGGTGAGATCCCCGAGGGTGATGGAACCGGCCTTCCACCTTTGAAGGTCGCCGAGCCTTCTCAGTCAACCTCAGCCCTCTCTGCTATTTACAAGAAGCTCGGCGCGAGCGCTCCCGAGCTCACGGATGCTACTGTTGTATATGTGTCCCGCCTTGCCGCAAATCTGGTAAATGCCAAGAACTTTGATATTGCGGAGTGGGGATCCCTTGCACCCTACTTGTCCTTCGTTGCTCCTTCACCTGACCCTGCTTCTGTCACCGGGGAGTGGGCTGTTCGTTCAGCCTCTTTGGGCGACGATGACGATGATATCGCCGAGGAAGAAGAAGAAGGCGAAGACTTGTGCAACTGCCAGTTCTCCCTCGCTTACGGTGCCAAGATCCTTCTCAACACTGCTACCCTTCGTCTCAAACGTGGTCATCGTTACGGTCTCTGTGGAAAGAACGGAACTGGGAAATCCACCCTCATGCGAGCCATCACCAATGGTCAGGTAGAAGGCTTCCCCTCCCCTGACGAAGTCCGTACCTTCTACGTCGAGCACGATATCGACGGTAGCGAAGCCGACACTTCCGTCCTCCAGTTCATTCTGTCGGACAAACGTGTCCTTGCTACAGAAGCAGAAATTACTGCAACTCTCGCCTCTGTCGGTTTCAGCGACGAGCGCCAGAAGGATGCAATCGGTAGCTTGTCTGGAGGTTGGAAAATGAAGCTCGCCCTAGCCAGAGCAATGCTCTTCAAGGCCGACATCCTGCTCCTCGACGAGCCCACCAACCACTTGGATGTGGTGAACATTGCATGGCTCGAGAACTATCTCGTCTCGTTGAAACAGTGCACGTCCAGTATGTGTTTCCCTGCCTGAAGTGATATATCGACTAAGTCTGTTCATAGTCATTGTGTCTCACGACTCCAGTTTCCTCAACAACACCATCACCGACGTTCTTCACCTCAATCGCTTCAAGATTCGGAAGTACCGCGGCAATCTCGAGGCCTTTGTGAAGCAAGTACCGGAGGCTAAATCGTACTATACTCTCGAGGCTGCTGAGGACTACAAGTTCAAGCTCCCCGATCCTCCTCTTCTCGAAGGCGTCAAGACCAAGGAGAAGAGTTTGCTTAAAATGCGCAAGGTCGGCTTCCAGTATCCCTCGCAACCCGTCCAGCAATTGTACGACATCACACTCCAAGTTTCGCTCTCTTCCCGTGTCGCTATTCTGGGTCCTAACGGTTCGGGAAAGTCGACACTGGTTAAACTTCTCACTGGAGAGATGGAAGCCAACAAAGGTGGTGAAATCTGGAAGCACCCTAATTTGGTGATCGGTTACGTTGCCCAGCATGCCTTCCACCATATCGACCACCATCTCGACAAGACCCCTCTCGAGTACATGCTCTGGCGTTACCAGACTGGTGAGGACATGGAAGAAATGGGCAAGGCCACTCGTATGATCAGCGACGCCGAGGCACAGAGGATGAAGGATGGTGCCCTCTACGTCCACGAGGGACAGAAAAGACAGATCGACGAAATCATTTCCCGCAAGAAGCTGAAGCAGTCCTACGAGTACGAAGTCTCTTTCAAGGGTCTTAGCTCTTCCGAGAACCTTTGGATCCCTCGTGATGAACTTGTCAAGCGTGGCTTCGAGAAGGTCAGTCTACTTTGCTTGTTATCCATTGCGATTCAAACGTGTCTTCCTTTACAGAAAGTCCTGGAGGTAGACACACGTGAAGCCCAACGCCTCGGTTTGCTTCGCCCTCTCGTTCGTCGTGAGATCGAGAAGCACTTTGCCGACTTTGGTCTGGAGTCTGAGTTTGTGACCCACAACACGATGCGCGGCCTTTCTGGTGGGCAGAAGGTTAAAATCGTCCTTGGTGCCGCGACGTGGCGTCGTCCTCACATCATCTGCTTGGATGAGCCTACCAGTAAGTTCATTCATTCTAAGGTAAAATCATGGTTGTCTGATATCGTGTGTAGACTATCTTGACCGTGAGTCATTGGCTGCCCTGATTACAGCCTTGAAAGTCTTCGAGGGTGGTGTTCTCGTTATCACCCACAATAGAGACTTCTCCGAGTCGCTTTGCTCCGAGTGAGTGCTACTTTCCACTATTGGGCATGACATTATCTAAGCGACATTATCTAGGGTCTGGGCCATGCGCGACGGCCGTCTTGAGGCGTCTGGCCACAACTGGGTTGAAGGGCAAGGATCCGGTCCCCGCATTGACAAGAAGGAGGGAGAGGAGGAAGACGTATATGATGCTATGGGGAACAAGATCGACAACAAGAAGAGCAAGAAACTTACTTCTGCTGAGCTTCGTAAGGTTAGAGTTGATGTGAATCTTGTCAGAGTTCATGTTTACTGACTGCGGATCTTCCTGCACAGGCGAAGAAGGAGCGCATGGCACGCAAAAAGAGAGGCGAGGACGTCGATGACGAGGAGCTTTGATTCGTGTCTATATTCCCTTGCATCACCTATATCCAGTGCGCTGTGCTGCTACCTGCGGTCTGTTGTTCTTGTACCGTGTTACCATTACCATATAATTCTAGAATCTTATGACTTTCACGATCCCATCAAACTGTAATGATCGCGCTCCCGAAGTGCATGTTCTACTTAAATAACTTTGAACGGGCCAATCACAGCACTCACTGGATATACTTGGTTGTGTTTGGCAGGCTGAGCGTGCAGTGCACAGTAACACATATCCTTCCTCACGACCACAACATGCCTTTTCTTGATGACCGTGACTATCTGTACCCTAGGGATGTGCGCACGCAGCTTACGCCCAATGCTACGCAGAGAACAACACTCATTATTGCTGGCTGTTATATCATCGTAATAGCTATCCTGTGGTGAGCTTGCTACTGGTCCTGAGCTCGGAACAGGACAACTGACATTGGGTTCGAGGCATGTACCTATACTCAGTTGGATAAGTTAGTCTTCCATTCTATACGACGATCGTAGCTAATCTGCTTGTCTAGTTTATCCTTTCAAGTATGTCGAACGAGCACTCTCGACCTGAGGGTTTGGCAGACTAACCT
This sequence comes from Boletus aff. separans, assembly GCA_038088755.1. NCBI lineage: Eukaryota > Fungi > Basidiomycota > Agaricomycetes > Boletales > Boletaceae > Boletus > Boletus aff. separans. The sequence goes on from JBBPJN010000002.1 coordinate 9,223, forward strand.
ATTCCAAAGACTGCTGACAGTGGGTTTCCACGAGGTAAGCGTCATGCACTACCACAAGGCTGCCCGAAAACGCATTTTTTATAGATGAGCCATGCGCTTATGGGCGTGTTGACCTGTGCGACCATTCACTCTGTGGAACTGGACCGTCAGTGATGCGACATGTGTATGAGCTGAACGACGAGTGCTCATCTGATATACAGCCGACGAAGGGGGCGAGACTCGAATGTCTGGTGGTATACCCTGGATTACCCTGCCTGCGGGATATCTCGGCTCTTCATTCATTGGAGCCTGCTTGATTGCATGTGGATTCGATACCAACGCAAGCAAAATCGCGTGTCTCGTCCTTGCCGCATTTTTCCTATTTACACTCTGGTGGGCGCGAAGGAATTGGCTGTATGTTTTCATGAATTCGTTATCGCGTTCGTCTGCATCCAGCTCGCTTTTGCTCTAGGACATGGGTTTTAATTCTTGGGATGACTGGCCTGATTGTGCTATTTTGGTTCGTCGGAGGGGGTGTAGCTCTTCGATATCTTGCAAGTATCCTTCGGATTCGTTTGCACCATCCCACTTATCGTGTTCTCCAGGTCCTTTTCATTGGTGTCATGTCGGATTTGTACGTTCTCTGGGATGTGATTGGTCAGTGCAAGTCAATCTTTCGCCCTAGTGGGTATTGACAGCTGGTAGATGATACCATTGCACGCAAAGTGAACAATTCGGATGCTTCTGCATTCGCTCGGATCTGTGGATGCTTTCCGTCCCAAGGTCCGTCTCCATGTTATATATCCCCGATGGCTATAGTTCATGATGGCCCGCAGTTTGGGGTGTCATCTGGCTATTGATAGCATTCGTGTTCTTCGGTGCCGGAATCCTTGTCGGGATCGCTGCCTTCAAGGTACATGAATCGAGTCTATGACACTGACGTGACGATACTGAATCGACAATACAGGAATCAGCTGCGGTGCAGAAGGAGGACGCGTCGCACTTCCTCCCCGTTCCAGGATCCAGCGCAGCGGTACCGGGGGCCCCGGTGCCCACTTTCCTTGTCGTCTTCGTTACAAGCCTGCTGTGGAAGCTTCTTGCTTGATGGTGCGGACTGGCATATATTGTTGATATCCTTGCGTATTCTGGATTCTGTATTGCGTACGATGTATTGTTCCCCAATTCCCAATGTAGTACCCCCTGCAATGCAGGTACTCCTTCAGAATGATGAGTCATGACCTGGTAATCAGTGGGATGAGCTGAACATGGACGAGTTGAGTAACTGGTATGTATGTACATCACGTATACCTCAAACTTGTGGTCAACATGCCTCGGTAATTGATTCTCAACGTCTACTCGACTGCTCACCTCCGCACGTCCGAAAGCGCAACCGAGCTCTTATTTTAGCAATCTCCAAAAGCAGGACGACGGCGGGCATCATATCGATCATCCGTCGGCTGTTACGTCAGTTACGGACTGACCCGGTTGTCTCCGTCGAACTTCTGGCAGCGCCGATCCATTTCCGTTTGTATGATGGCTCAGCTGACAAAAAAAAAAATCTTTGTCAGTGCCTTCCAGGCTTCCAGCCTGAGGTGCGTGATTCAAGTCCTTGGCTCTGAAGTGACGGTACTCGATCGACCATGCACTGGGAATCAGCTGCGGTGCAGAAAGAGGGCGTGTCGCGTTTCCTCCTTGGATCCAGCGCAGCCACACCGGGGGGCAGACTTTCCTCGTCGGCGTCGTTATGGGCCTGCCGTGGAAGGTTGATGCCATCACGTGTTCTGGATTCTATGCATTGCGTACGATCCATTGTTCTCCGGTACTGCCTCCCACAATCAGGTGCAGCGCGGGTACTTCTTCGGAATGATGACCTTGAGATGATCTAAATCAAAGGGGACATTGGCGGGTTGAGAAACTGACTAGGCTCGTGGCCAACGTGCCTCTGAAACATGCCTGGGTCCTAGATTCACCTCACGTCCGAACGCGCGACCGTGCTCTTATTACAAGTAAGACAAAGTGATATCCACAAGCCGGACAATGAAGGCGGAGGTTTCATCTCCGAGTACTATAATCCCTTTCCTCCTCCGAGTCCATTCGTCTCCTGTCCGGCGTTACTGACCGATTCCTATAACTGTCCCTGCGCCGGCTGTCTCTGTCGTACCTCTCCCCTCTCCTCGGATACCCTCTGTCACGATCGCGGGAATCATTCCTCCGGCGCCGATCCGTGTCCCGATCCCGATCCCGATCGCGTCTGCTGTCATTCTGTGGCCGGGGAGAGGATGATGCATAGCGACGGTGAGGCGGCGAGTCACGTCGACCCGACGAGCGGTCGTTACGGTACCGCGGGGATGGCGAGGGAGAACCCCTTGGTGGCGGTGGAGTCCGCGAATCGTTTCTGTCGCGACTGCCATCCCTATCGTGCCGAGAGCCTCTGCGGCGGTCACGGACATAGTCTGGGCTGCGGTCTCTGCCACGACGTGGGGGTGTGGGTGTCCTGCGGCTGCGGCGCCTCGCATCGACAGAGGACTCCGAGTCGGACGGCTCCGAATCTGAATCAGACACTGACTCGGAATCCGTGTCTGTGTCCGAGTCGTCATCCGAATCGGAATTTGATGACGAAGACTCCTGTTCAAGCATCGCGCGACGTTGCTCCATGATCAAACGAGGCGCGTTCTGGATATAACCATCAGCAAAGGGCATCGAGGCTGGAAGCAGCAGACAAACTTACCTTGAGATATTCTCTCATTTCCTCCGTCAACACGCCTAGACCAATGCTCGTGAAATAGTTGATAGAAAACCGCGTATTCTTTGGATTATCCATCGGGAACATATCCCTGCATGCAACCTTCACTTCCTCATCCTTGAAACGCTCCGCGAGGTTCTTCAGGCCCATGCTCTCCATCATCTCCTGCATCATGATCTTCACAAAGATACGGGAACTGGAAGTCGTATCGTCTTCGTTCATCTTGATATTACTAAGAACGACCCAGGAGATAGCATCGCTGGCAAGCATGTGACCAAAGAAACGGGAAATATTCCGCAGCCGGTTCGTTTCGTATCTGTGGACCGTGTGGTAGTAGTTACCAAACGCTTGTTCAAGGCATTCCATCCAAGTACGGTTGAGTTTACTGAAACGTTCGCCAATGAGCCCGTAAAAGTTGGAGTAGGATCGTTCTTGAGAACAACACTCTATAATCATGTTAATGAGTTCGATCTAACAAAATAAAGTGATTAAGCAATGTCGTATTTGACTGAGAAAACGAGGACGTACCTCTTCGCCTTCCCTGAGCTGGACTTTCAGCAGTTTGTGTACAGCTTCTTCGTAGTTCAGAGCATTCATAATGGTGAGGTATATTGTTCGGCGTAGATTCACCACGTTGGTCCCGGTACGATCCTCGATACCCTCTTCTTCTTCGACGGCTACGTGGTTTCGTGAGTATAACGCACTACTTGAGGTGGAGGGACAATTACCTTCTTCGTCGCCCTCCTCTTCCTCACTCGACCCAGCATCAGACTCCTCGCCCGAATCTTCTCCAAGGATCTCGGCTTTGATTGCCTTGTACTTCTCCTCGTTCTCCAGATGGTTAGAGTCAAATTTGAAGATATCTGCACCAACGAATGAGTATGCATTGTGGCCAACGAAACGAGCAACTTACTTAATCCCTCCTGGACTTGTAGATCATCTTCTAATTGAATCTGGTGGGTAATCTGCTCGTCTTCTTCTACAAGGTCCAAGCCCTCCGGCAATATGGGATTGTCCTTATATTTGTCTTTGCGCACCTGCATGAGGACTTCAATCATGTATTGCACACGGTGACTGATAGATCCTTCGTTGAGAACTGCACGGAAGCGTTCAAATACGGTTGCATTTGCTTTGGGGGAGTTTTCCGCGAGAAATGCGCCAACTTCACGAGTAAACCCAACGGCAATTTCGATGGAGTCATCGGTAGGACGTTCGAGCAGCAAGACGAGAATTTGAAGTGCAATGATCTCATGTGCGACGGCTTGGTTGACGAGGTGTGCTATAAAGGTGGTAGTTGAATTACAGACAATCTGAATTTATTCTGAGTACATAGACGGAAGGCAACACATGGGGGACTTACTTTGTCGTTTCGTTTAAAAGCCCTCCTAAACTGACTTATGAGTCGAGTGAGGACTAGTTCACCCACTTGGGGGAGTTTTGTGTTGATGACGGCGACGAGGGCAGCGAAAACTGGTGTAAAGGGCAAGCTAGACGCCTGTGCCTTCATGACACTGCGCGCAAAGAGTCCGCGTCCACGAATAAGATTTTCAGAAAACAACTCGGGCACGACTAGCTTGATGTTGGCGATATTGACACGGTTGACAATACCTGTGATGGACTTGCGGAGTGCATCCCAAGAGAGCCGCTGATACTCGGCACTAGACTTGTCCGATGCAGCAGCAGCTTGAAGAGCGCGAAGTCGTGCAGGGGGGACGTAAACGCCACCAGAGCGAGAGCCGATGAGCTTGGAAAACTCGGCTTGCTTTTCGGTCAAATCCTGCGCGCTTTCCTGTTCCCTTCGGTTTGCGGCCTTTTCGAGTTCGACCGCAGCCATCCGTGCGGCGAGCTCTCTTTCGCGCAACGCACGTCGGACGGGGTCGACGTCGTTTACCTTGGGGAGGTCCAATTGCACTCGGGGTCGCGGCGAACGTGATCTCCTCCGAGTGGATGGTGGCGGGCCATCTGACTGGTCTGGAGAAAGCGAGCGGGACCTGCAGCACCCGTCAGCGTCACTGAAAGGAAGGGACAAGAAGCGGGCGCACCTTTTTCTAGTGGCCATTATGGTTGCGGGTGCAAGCGTCGCAGTGGTCATGATCAAACTAAGTTGCTGACTAATAATAGAGTCGTGATCGTGGGAGAATAAATACCCAACACCACTATGCTCCTCGACAGGAGCTTCACCGCTGTCTGGTCAAGTCAGGATGGAGAAACTGGACGCACTCGCATCACTCGTACGGGTAAGAGCTCTCAGACGTCGCAGATACAACATTGACCATTCGAAACAGCTCAGCGATCGCGTGGTGCGCATCCTCGGTCAGGTAGGTACTCACCCCCCAGATACAAGCTCGCTCTGACCTGGCAAACGACGGACAGAACCCAGGCAGATTCACATTGCAGGGTAAACCGATTCCTCATACCTCTTCCTGCACTAACCCAGTCATGGTCATGTATGTAGGTACAAACACCTATCTCATCGGCGAGCATGCCCCCTATACGCTCATCGACACCGGCGACGGGAGGCCAGGTTACATCCCCCTCCTTGAGTCCGCTCTCGAACATGGCATCGGCCATCCGAGCGAGAAATACCCACGAAAACACATTTCGGATATCATCATCTCCCACTGGCACCCTGACCACGTCGGGGGCCTCTTTTCCGTGCTCAGCCTCCTCAGGAGCCTCTGGGACACATTCAACGCACCCCTTCCCTTCCAACCTCCCCGGATACACAAGTTTCCCCATACATCTCTCTCAGACGACAGGTTCCAGCGTGCCATCGAGTCCATCAAACCTGGCATGTATGTGCCCAGTTTGAGCGGATCCATATTCCATGACTTGTACGACGGTCAATCTTTCCCCATCTCCGTCTTAGACCCCGCATCCGATCGGGACGCCAGATTCCAAGTTATCCACTCTCCAGGTCACACAGAGGACTCTATCGCGCTCTTATTTCCGTCTGAACAGGCACTTTACACAGCCGACTCTGTCCTCGGGCAAGGGACCGCCGTGTTTGAAGACCTGGGAATGTATCTATCTACTCTCCGCTCGTTTTTGTCGTACATCGACAAAGACACCGTTCTCTATCCCGCTCACGGCCCGGTAGTTCACAATGGCGAACAGCTCATAAGGTCGTACATTGATCACCGCATGGTGAGGGAAACCCAGATCGTGCAGGTACTGCAACAAGCACCAGAAGATATCACAGGGGCCTGGTCTACTTGGGAGATCGTTTCCAAGATATACGCAGCGTACCCTCCTGATTTATGGGAACCTGCTGCGCGGAGCGTGGATCAGCACCTCCAAAAGCTGATGGCTGAAGGAAAGGTCGAGAAGCTCGGTGGCGATGGTAAGGACACTAAGTGGAAACTTCAGAACAAAGTATAGTTGATCCAGGAATACCGGGACCGCCATTGATGTGTGTAGCCAATAGTAGACATTGTGTAGCTGTAGCATGTAAGATAGCAAGTCTGTACTTTGATTTATAGTGCATCAAAGTTGATGTGATGTGATGATCTTCTTCTCTCCAACTCGTCCTCTCGCTAAAATCCACCATTACTGAGTGACTTCACCAATACCGATCGAGAATGAACCTACCTTCTCGTTGAGATGCAGCACGAACACGATGATGGCCAGTATCACAGTGGCCACGACAACGGTCAGTGTCACCCAAGGAATCCATTGTCCAGGTCGCAAAAACAACTCGCGCTTCCACGCTCCGTCACTCAGCCCAGGCGGTGGATGGATGATAACACGGGAATTTGGAATAACACCCTCCATGTTGATAAAGTGGTCCTCCGTATGTTTCGTAGATCCCACAAAAAGGTTCTCAATATAATTGTTTGTCCGCCCGAGGCCAAAGAATGAATAAGGGGCGAGCAGTGAATGGTAAGACGTCTGAGGAAGCTGTCCGACTGTGGCAACATGTCAAATGCGCACGAGTAAGTTGGTCGGCGTTCTGATCTTCTCACCTTGAGCAGCTGACCGTTGACCAGAGGTGTCAAGAACAGTATACTTGTACGACGCCCCGGAATAGCTCACGCCAAATGGCTGTCTGGCGTTTGAGACAGAGACAGCGATGAGTGCACGACACTCACGAGATAATTCGAACCATTCGGTGAAGTGCACCAACCATTGTTACACGCACCATTTAACACTTGTTCCGACCGTCAATGTTACACAATACGAGGGGAAAAAATGCTGTACACACCAATCGCCTTCAGGAAGAACGCATCATAGTAGAAATTGTTCTGGATGAATGTTACTGTGCCGTGATCCTGTGCCCCCGTTCTCTGTACAATAATATCAAGCGTTCCCTATTCACACTGGTGAGTTATACTCCCTTGGAGATACAAGACATTTAAAAAGAAAGACGCACATCTTCATCCATGTCGATAAATGTCACGCCACGCGCATCGTATACGGCTTCCAAACTCTCCGCGCCTTTCTGCAGGAGCCTGAATCCACGCCGTCCGTAGCCGTTCGCATCACATCCTGCAAGGCCCTTCGTGCAGGGTTCCGAAATCACAAGCTTTGGCGTATGTCTGTCCGCCGTTGCGGCAATTACCAACAAGTCCGGGAAACCATCCAAATTTGTATCCCCGAGACGAACCGGAAGCGGGAGAGGGGGTGAGAAAGTGGTATCAAGTACAAGAAGAGAGCTTGAAGGGGTGTTGACGAGGGAAGAAAAGGGGATCTGAACAAAAGCCTCGAGAATTTTGACGATGAGCGCGGACGATAACACAAACGAGATTCGTCTTACATCATTTCTTCCGTTCGTGCTTAGATCAAAATTAAAGTTTGGATCTGCGATGCAAAGCGCTTCCGGTGGTCGGCAGATTTGATTCCCTTGCTTATCAATAGTCTGGGAGCCAGCAGAAGGGCAAACCGGTATCTGTTTGTTGTAGGCAATGTTGATCGAGCAGCCAGAACCGACACCGGTCGACGATGACACCGACGAGCATGTTGGGAACACCATGTCGATGGTCCCGTCTCGATCTGTAATGTGTACATTAGTGCGTAGACCATGTCTATGCCAGTTGATTTACCAATATCAGCAAAGGTAATCGCCTGGACCCCAGACGGAAGCGATTGGTGTTGCGCAAGAGAAAACCCAGCATCCTTGTTATTCATCCATATTTGAAATGACCTTCTTCCTGACCCCTCATCACAGACAAGAAAGATATCTGCAAAAGTGAGTGTTAGCTTGACTCTGTGTGAACGACATGAAACTGACCGGAAAGACAATCCCCATTCAAGTCAATGATTGCATTGCTGTGCGGAGAAGCCAACTTGCACTGCGCACCATTGAACGGGGGATCAATACTAGGAACAAGTCAGCACGATCCTCCGTAACGAGACAGAAGACGCACAGGTTAAACAGTGTTGGTTGACTCTCGGAGATGTTCCAAGTATTTCTCCATGCTTTCAAAAGACTCGATGAACCATGACTGGAAGAGACCATACCAAGCAGGTCGATCTTCATGTCCCCATTAAGATCGACAGGTATGGGCTGTGGAAGCGCAGAAGAAGGCGACGATATCAGAGTCGACTCTGTTTAAAACCCTCAGGCGCAAACCGAAAAAGCGGTGTGTATCGTGTACATACGGAACGTTCCATCGCGATTGCCCTTGTAGAGGTTCATATTGAGAGTGGCTGCAGAGTTGGCGCTCATGACAAGGATATCGAGTTTCCCGTCAAGTGTGAAATCTCCTGGAATGACGTTGTATATGGGCGTTGCATGCCGCAGTTGAGAGCGCTTCTCGAAAACAAACGCATCTGGGAATAAGAGTGAAGAAAAGTGGTAGCAAAGAAGCAAGGGACTTACTGTGGTCCCAGATATATACGGATATGACTTGCTGACTCGAATCCACTGTCAACACGTCTAGGCTTCGTTCCGGTTGAGTCGAGTGACAAGATTGGCGAGTAGTTGATCGCTCACAATTGATCTCCGTCGAAGTCCCCGAACGCAACTATACGGTCCCCGTCGTCTAATCCCATGGAACCTGCTTCCACGAGAGAGTTCTTTGTGAATCGTTTGGGAGGGAAGGGCCATAATGACGAGACAGGGCTGATGAGGAGTAGTATCGCTAGAAAGACTGGGATTGTGCTCGGGCGCGTGGGGAGGGGACCTGCTGGCATCCCGGCTGCGTGGTCGGTGAACGTTGTCGGTTGTCGAGCGAAACTATGCAAGAGGGGCCGGACTCATAACCACATGCGTTCGGTGACGGACACTTGCGATTCAAACACGAACAAACTCTCCCCCCTAGTCATCAACTTGACATTGTACACGTCGCAACTCCCTTCCGACTGCCCAGTGTCACTTGAAGCTACTGGTGCGACACAACCCAAGGGAACAGACACGTAAAGTCGATAATGCAAGCAAGCAGGTACAATACATCAAAGATCATCTCAGAGGATCAAAGTCACTCCAATCGTCCTTTGTTACCGGTTTGCTAGCAGCAACCATGCGAGTAGGCTGCATAGGTGTTAACATGGATGTCATCGAAAGGGGTGACGATTGTAGAGGAGGTGACGACGTTGGATGTGGAAGCATAATCGTCGTAGATGGGGCGTAGTTCGGTGCGGTATAGCTAGGAAGGGATGCAAAAGTGTTGGTTGGAGCTGCTGAAATATCAGCGAACGATATATTATAATTGGGCTTCTGAGGCGCAGCAGCAGGTAACGTTGAGTAGGACGAGATAGGCTGCAGTTGCAAGGGTGGGCTCGAGATGCGATGTGATTGAACCAGCTGCGGGTGTGTTGCGAAAGCAGATCTATCGAATGACGACGTGGGTAATGGTTTAGCTCCAAGTCGTGGAGGTCGTGAAAAGGTCGTATCAGTCGCAAGTCGCGGCGACGAAGGTAAGGACTGGGTCTGAGGGAGTTGAGTGGGCGGAGCTGGGGGTGGGGGTGAACTAATAGTTTGTGTTGTGGATGTTGCAACCGCTTGTCCAGTTGTCTGCGAGATCATCAGAATTTGGTTCTGGCTCTAAAGAATTCGGCTAACCTCAGGGCTGTCACTAAATATGCTACCCCAGACGTCATCATCCCAGCTTTTTGAGCTGTCGATAACCGTATCAGGCTTTATATTAGCATTGCTACGGCCCACCAGTGTCTCGAAATCGACGCCCGAGTCAAAGTTTGGCGATGCAACACCATTTGCAGGTGTAGATTGGTCTTCTATGCGCTGCGAGTCTCGCAAGAACTGGTTGTGTTCTTTCTCGACTCGTTCTCCGAGTTTGCGGATGACCGCCATAAACCGCTGGAATTGTTGGAGGTTTAACACTGTACATGAGCGTGAACATCATCAGCTAGAATTCGACTCCTCAGTCAACTCACATGGTCCCATGGACATCGACCAGAGCTGTGGGAGGACATGAGTTGCTACTGCTTCTCTATCAATCTTAAAACCCATAGCCTCTTGGACAGAAAGAGTAGCCATCTGTAAAATGCGATCCATCTGATCGTGTTTGGCAGTATACCGGAGCAGACATACCGTCACAGCCGGTTCCTTGGTGCGAATCTTCGACAAGAGAGGACATAGCTTTTGCGTCAGATTCGTCTGACGATACTTTCATTCTGAGCTCTGTGTCACGAGAAGAATGGACTAACTTGATCAAGAGTCTTCACCATACTCAGGAAGGTGACCAATGTGGCAACCTTCACCGAGAGTAGTTTGGTCTTGGTGAATACTAGCTACAAAGACATAGGCGCTCCATGATGGGGGTCTTCAAATCGAGAAATCAAGACATACCGCTACGCGGGGGAACAATACACCTGATACTTCTGCATAATCAATGGTTTCGCACAGATTCGGCACCACCCCTAAGGCTCGTTCCTGGACCTGTGCAACAAGATGGGATATATGCGACCCGAACTGCACTGAACTGCTTACCACAGCATGCTCCGACTCCAAAGCATTATACACAAGTGGCAATACCTCTTCACTAGACGTCAGTGTATCAGGAAAGGGTCAATAATCTAGCACCTACGTGCCCGGAAGACTCCTTTTTCAGTTTTACTCTGTAACATTTCAAGATTATCCAGCAGCGTAAGCATGTTTTGCGGAGGATCTTTGACAGTGAACAACGGCCTAAGACTGGGCAGAACAAGTTGTGCAAACTGAGTGGCTGACAGAATATTCGAGATGGCGAAAACATTGGGCAGGATATACGGAAGAAGATGCGTGTCTTTCATCTACAATCCCATGTGATATCAGCACGCGTTGGAACGACGGCAGGTCAGAGGACGTCGAACCTCTTCAAGCAACGAAGGCAAAATCTTCCGTACTCTCAAACCTTCTGAAAATCTACCCAAAACGCCAGTTAAGCCCTTCATAAAGGATATCTTTTCTTCTCGGGTCTTTGCCGTAAAATTTGATCGATCCAAGAAGTTTAGCGTGGAGATTGGGAGGGAGGAGAAGAAGGGATGTGATGGAAGAGTAGATGGAGTTGGCCGACTTTGAGACCCCCGCGTAATGAGTGACCGTAAGAGGTCTTGGTGAGCGCAATGTTAAGCTCGGATCAATGGGGGAAACTAGGAGGACAAATACCCTGCAGATCTGTGTCCAAATTCCCTATATCTGGAACTGGGCGACCCGCATTATCGCGCAGACCGCCGAGACTTCCGTGGTTCTGAAAAGGCGGTTTACCTCTACAGTGAACAGCGTATATCACAGCACCGAGAGAGTACATGTCAGATGCTGTGACAAGTACCTCATCCAAGGCATATTCCGGAGCTGTTGTGATGCTTTTACTTGTCGATTCAATGGCAAAGAAGATAAAAATACCAATGTAATCGAATGAACGCTGGATGTAGGACGGGACACGACCATCAAATCCAGGGAACTCCCATTTCGACGGTGACCCGTCAGTCATCAGGGGAATAGTCAAACCCAACCCAGATATTTTCCAATCACCCTAAAACGACCAGCAGTCAGCTTGACCGAAACGTCATTCGTGATGGTGTTCGCATACGGCTTCGTTGATGATAACACATTCTGGTTTCAAGTTTGAATGTATTAATTTTGCCGACGAATGTAAGAACGAGAGTCCCTTGCATAGTTGAAGAATACCCTTTTGGATCTGGATGAAGATGAGCATACCAAAAGAGATTGCAGCAATGCCTTTACTCACTTCAATCTCATCAAGTTCGACGAGAGGGGTGTAATGAGATCCTTGCGGTATTGACATGTCCAGAGACGACAGAATGTGCTCCGTCGCAAAGATAAGCTCGTTGCGAGTTTCCTCGAGAGGTTCGACCATCTCTTCATGACATCTAGTCAGTAGAATAGATAGTAAACGCCGACACGACATACCGAGGATGGACGGATGGCGCAGTTTGCTCAACGCAGCAGCCTGACGAAGTAATTAGTTTCAGTGTTGATACTGGCAAGGGCGGTTGTGACCTCGGCCTTCATGACCTCTAGGACGCGTTCCCTGGACAGAGGGCCGAGGCCCTCCATTTCTGCTCGCTTGTCGAATGTCCAGACGGATACACGCTTGCTTGTGACCTTGTGTGTGGCCCTTTGAACCTTCCATAAGCCAACTCTGACCGACGCTGGTAAAATGTGAGTAGCAGAGGCGGAAGATCCTGAAGGGGTTGGGGTGGATGACCGACTACCATTTGGATGGCCGATGTTGTATGACTGTGATATCGCTGTTCGAGAGAAAAAGGATGTCGCCGCAGCAAGCATCGCGTCGTCGCGCCGTCCTCAAACTTGGCTTGGTCAAGTCAACTAGAGGATATACTTGCTGATGTAATTCTGGTGCCCTGGTAGATACTTGAGTACTTGGGAGAACTTTACGGATCTAAAGCAACTTTTGTTCGACTTTTACACCCATCTCACCGACAATGCGGCCGACTCTTCGTGTACTTGACCCTCGTGTCGTGCGTTCAAAGAGCACGGCATTCATTGGGCTTGGTCGCATGGGCTCAGAGATGGCTTACAACCTCTTTTCTAAGAAGTTGGCACAATCCGCTGATTCACACTTTGTAGTGTGCGACGCGGTGCCGGAGAGTGCAGCGACTTTTCGTCAGAACTTCTTGTCTCAGTTCCCAAGCGCGAACATTGATATCGTCCAAACCCCCGAGGAGTAGGTGACTCGGCGGGTTAATTGTGCTCGGCATGCAGATCAACTCATGTAGACGCATTTGGCAGAGCCGTACGCTCTTCCGAGACGGTGATCACGGTGCTACCTTCTTCACCCCAGGTCAAGACTGTCTACTGTGACCGAAACGGGATTATACCCGCGCTAAAGACATTGAAGAGTACCGAAACGCAGAATACCCTGTTCATTGACTCTACGACACTGGATGTAGGTGTGGCGCGCCAAGTCGCTGGTGATGTTATCCCGACAGGGGCAAAAATGATTGACGCGCCCGTGTCTGGAGGTTTGTACTGTTTACATGATCTCTGGCCCACCTACAATATTGACATGAGTACAATAACAGGGGTCGCTGGTGCGAAAGCGGGCACGCTTTCATTCCTTGTCGGGGGTACAGAAGTATCTTTCCTTCAGGCACGACCGATTCTGGAGCTGATGGGGAGGCGTATTATCCACTGTGGCTCGTCTGGTGCGGGATTAGGCGCGAAGATTTGCAATAACCTTGTGCTCGGTGTGCAACAGATCGTCGTCGGGGAAGCTATGCTCCTGGGGCGGAAATTAGGACTGGACCCTATGGTGGTTGCTGGGGTGATTAATAGCTCGACAGGGAGCTGTTGGGCTTCTTCTGTCAACAACCCGGTGCCGGCGTCGCTTCCAGACAAGACGCCACCCTGCGAGAAGGACTATGAAGGGGGCTTCGCCACAGCGCTTATGTTGAAGGTGGGTTAATGAATTGTGACCATATATATGGTGAGTAACCTGTCACGTTAGGACATGGACCTGGCGACGAACATTGGAAAGGTTAACCATAGTCCCCTTCCTCTCGGGGAGGCCGCGAGGGGGATATATGAAGAGGCAATCCAACGGAGGCCAGATCTTGCCAAGAAAGACTTTTCGTCAGTGTATGTATACCTGGAGGATATCTGAGAACAATCGACCCTGAGGGGCGGGGTGTTCTCCGCCGGGATGTGTCAGTGAGACAAATTTGTGCTGATTAAATGCCTTGTGTGATTGATCAGATCTCGCTTCCCGTTCGGAAGGCGTCGGCAGTCTGAAGACTACCCTGGGGCAGTTACAGATGGGCTCACGGCCAGAGAAACCATTTCCGAGAGTCTGTCTGGGTAGTAAGACCTGTACGGTCATATTGCAAGTTTTTTTTTCTTACGTAATATCCGAATCGTCTTCTCGAGATTTGGTTGCCTCCGCGACCAATTCAAAGGACGTATAAAGAACTGGCGTGACAACCGATCAGTCTGTCCCCGTCCCTCCCCCACCATGGCTGGCAACGGCGAGAAACCAAGCGCTATCATCTTCGGTGCGCTCCTCCATCCCATCCTCGTACTCGTACTGCAACTCACGCCCCGATCCCCATCCGATCTTTTGCAGGTGGCCTCAACACCTTTTCTCGCGCCCTCGCTGCCTTGCTGGTCCCTCCAGAAGGTGACTGTTTAGTCTCGGTATGTCTCCTCGTCTCCTATTTCATTCCTGTCACTCAAAAATATCATATTAGCATCTACGCATCGTGGACAAGTTTTCCGTGTCCCCTCCCACAACGTATGTGCCCGTCCCCTACTTCCGACTCCAGACTTATTCACATCTACACAGCTATCTTGGGTCGCAATTTCCAAAGGTTCTGTCTCACCCAGATGTCGAATATCGCCAGGCCAATCTCACCGTCCCCAGTAAGTCATCAGCCCCCCTGGTCGATATCCATCTAAACACACTCCTGGAGCCGCTGTCGCCTCTGCCTTTGATCCACCTCCGGGAAAGCCCCCCTTTTCGTATGTATTCGATCTCACCGGGGAGGTTAATCATGATCGCGGGGAAGTCGTATGTTGCGTTCTCCTTCGTCTACTTACTGTTGATTACATCGCATCCTAGATTGCCATCAAGTTGACATTCACAGTTGCCCGCATCATTGCGTTGGAGGCCGCGAGACGCAATGTAAAGGCATACGTGCGCCTACAACAACCGGTATATGAATCTTCGGACAAGGGTACCCATGACGAGAAGGAAGACGTTAAACCTGTTAAACCACTTGATGTTTGGTGGCACGAGACGCTGCGTATGTTGGCATCTATTCGAGGGTAAGCGTTCGAGACCAGTCTCAAAAAGCGTGCTAACATTCGTCAGGCTGAACCTTGTTATCTTGCGTTGCGGATTCGTGTACGGTCCATATGTGGAGTATGGCCTCTGTGAGAAACACGCTGTGCTTTTGGTTATATGGTTCTGACGTTGCGATTCAAAGATCCACTGGTCATAACCGTCGCATCAGTGTATGGGTATATGAAGAAACCGATGAAGACGATGTGGGTTTAGCGCAACTTTTGATATTCTCAAGACTGACAGGCACTCAGATGGGGACCGGGCAAGGAGCCTGTACATACTGTGCATGTCGAAGACGTGGCAGGCGCAATGTGGGCATGTGCAGTGTGGATAAACCAACAGGGTCGTGAACAGGCTATCGCGTTGGCTGGAGAGAAGATACCCTTCCATAACGATAAGAGCAAAGCAAAGGAGGTGGATGGCATGATTTCGCCAGACGAACAGCCAATCGCCCCGCTGTTCAACTTGGTGGATGACTCGGAGACGACCTTGGCGAAAGGGGTTTCGATGATAACCGAGTATTTTGGGACGACGTTTGAGTTTTACTCGAATTTCGAGACGACGATGGCAAAGGTGCAGTGCCTTCCTCTTTTGGTTCGGTGATCCGCGCGTAGTCATGCTGATTGATCATCAGCTCAAGCTAGAGGACTTGGTCGAGGAAATCAACGAGCACCACGTCGGGACATGGACGGAGATGCTCCAGCAGTCGAATCCGCCGATCACACACACGCCGTTGACCGCATATATGGACAAGTATGCGCTATCGAAGCACAAGCTTGCGTACAACAATGGAAAGATCAGAAGCATTGTCGGCTATCAACTGAAGCGTCCGTCATTCGATCGGGAGACGTTGAGAGAGGTTGTAGAAAAGTGGAAGGAGGAGGGGACGTGGCCACGGTTAGAGGGGAACTGATGATGCTCGCACATCTTCCGAGGTTTTGTTTACGGGGTTCAAACTGGTCTGCATTTCTGTCTGCCCTTGCTGTCACTGTCCATGACGTTATTACGCCTGCTGTATGTACCGCTGATTAATAGTGTCTAATCAACTCCTCTCACGCAAAGCCCCATCAGTCTTCTAGCCCGGCCATTGCGGCGGTGCATACATATAATAAGTGCTGCATCACGTATGGGCCACACGCTTATGCGATGTTGCCCACACCCGACTCCGACACCACCCCCTCTTCCACCATCCAGGAGCAGCAAGCACTTCTCCAGCCAGAACACCCTCCGCCGTCCATGGGTTCAAACACGACCAGACCAGAAGCTCGCGAGGGCGATGCCTCGGCAAAAATTCTTGTATGGGTGTGTTGAGCGTTTCATTTTTAATCCCCGTTTTAATCCATTTTGCCACGCAGGCCGCATTTTCAGTGGGCATGACCTTGTGTGTTGCACTTCGTGTCTCACAAGCCGTGTCCTGCAGGTCTTTGTTCTGTCAACGTGGGCCATCATTTTCAGCAACGACCCGGCCTCCCTCGGTTGGTTCAAGTTCCACCCCTTGTTCCAGAGCTTAGCCATCGGCTCCTTCACATATGGTAAGCGCTCGCCTACTTGACCGCCTAGTTCGCGTTCACCGATCTCTTCCTCGCCGCCGCCAAGGCATTCTCACCCTTCAGCCCACCTCCCAGCCCCACACCAAGGCTGCTGGTCTCCAAAGGCACCAGATCGCCACGATCTGCGTTGGCGTCCCCTTCATCCTAGCAGGCACGCTCGCCGTCTTCCTTCACAAGAATAGTCACAACGCGCCACATATTACGACGTGGCACGGTGTAAGCGTCCTCTGCTTATCGGGCGATTGCTGTACATTCAATGCATTTTGCGCGTATAGACGTTTGGGATCATCACCGTCGCGTGGATCGTCGTCCAGGCCCTGCTCGGGGGCTCGACCGTGTGGTTTGACGGCGCCGCCTGGGGTGGTGCAATGAAGGGCAAGCTTATGTGGAGGTACCACAGGTAACGAAAGGCGTTTTGGCGTTGCTGTAGTCACGCTCACGGATCGTGTGGTTCTCCAGGGTGTCGGGGTACGTCTTGTTCCCGGTCCTCTTGCTTACAGCGCATCTCGCAGGCGGTTGGTCCTACTGGGTGACCAGCAACAGCGATCCGTTTGTGCGGTTGCTAGCCTACTCGATTGCGCCGTTTGTCATCCTCGCTGGCGTTTACTCGCGTATTCGGTGAGCGATCTAGGGTTTCGGTAAGGCAACTTCAAGGTTCATACTAACCGCATGCATAACAGCCCATCAAAGATGAAACTCTTCTAATACGTCCCTGGTTATTGTTGTCAAAGCAATCTAGGCTTTCCTAAGAATGTTTTGTACATGTTGTCTATGTGACCATACAGAGAATACAATCATCTCCTTGTCGCTGAACCAGAAGCATGTTTCGGGACTGCCGACGGCCCACGTTCGGGTATCGGGACGACTTCACCCAAGAATCCCGGCAAGAACCGCTCCAGCCTCGCCTGCGTGGCAGTCCACATTGTGCACTGCTGTTCGTTGCGGTCGTCCTCTGCTGCAGGTGGTGGGACTAAGATGCTCGCTGCATTCATTACCAAGACCACATTCTTGAGCGACTCGGAAACGGCTTCATACTGCACATGCTCCAGTCAACGCGAGTTGACGCGACCCACAGGCATGAACACCTACCAATTGTTCGCTCTTCTCAGCGCCAATCAGACGGTCAAGCAAATCCAGGATTTCGATCCACACAACCCGAATGTCCGCGTTCCGACGGCTTTGGGCGACTTCGAAATGCATAAACGCCTTGCACAGTAACGCCGACGCCCGCAACCGCGTCTCGGACATGCCCTGCGGATCCAACAAATACACCTGAGGTTTCAAGAGCTCGTCCAAGATGGGGAAGATCACGCTGTTGAAAATATCTTCGACCTGGCTATGGTCTGCCTCATCGTAGATGAGTTGAGGACCGAGCAAGAGCCGTTGCAGCTGGTTGATGGCAGTATTTCGGACGAGTCGGGATGGATTCGTTGATTGTGTCGCCAAAGACGAGCACAACGGTAGGCAATAATACCGCCAAACTGTTTTTTTTTTCAAGGATATCAACACTCAGTCTACACGGCTCGAGTCAACTGATTGGGTCACCTTGTCCGGGTTGCAACTTGGCAGACTCAGCAAACGGTGCGATGATTCTCTTCAGATCGAAAATGAGGTCGATGGACTTGCGGCCACGATCAACGGGGGCTGAACTAGATCAGAGTGAGTAAGAGTCAACTGTCAAGGAAAGTTGACCGACTCTGCACTGGGCTGCTGTGGTGTCCGACGAGGCCGTGGTGGTGACAACTGTATCGACGTCCCTGCAGCGGTAGCAATGTCGTCTAGGGTGGACAGGAGACCTGCAAAGTTATCTGGGGTGATTTTTTGACCTAGTCCTTCGGAGGCGAAACTCGAAACAAGGTTAAATGTGGATCGAGCTGCCTCGGGATTTGAAATCGTGGAACGGAGGGTTGCAAAGATGACGTTCCACTCGGTCTGCGTGCTAGGTAGACCATCAATTTGATTGATCCTGGAATTCTGCAAAAAAAGGTGGCACACCTAGAGGAGGGTTTATGTTGCAAAATCAAGCTCACACCCGCCACTACGTGTTCTGCGACTGAGTTGGCAACGGACAGTGGCAGGTTGGCGATTAAATCGAGCGATACGTAGAGTTGATCGCGCAAAGCATCCTTCATTTCAAACATGTTGACATTAAACGGGGGCCAAGTAGGCGAATGCTCACCTTCTGAGCAAGGATCAACGCGAGGCGCAAAAGTGCAACAACAGCTCGCTCGATGAGCAGCACACTATAGTGGGTCGATGCAGACAGCAGTGCCGATAGATGCTCGAAGATCACAGGCCTGAAGTGCACATAATTCAGTCATGGAAGTGCATACAAGTTGGTCGACACTTACCAAAGGTCCTCAACACACTGGGTCGCATGGCATGCAATGCTAACCATCGTTTCCAGAAGGAAGACAGCAGCAGGATCGTACGGTAGGACATAAGTTCCGTCACTTTGGGCTCCGCTGTATGGACTTGTGATATCGTCTGCTTCTTGCTTGAGTCTGGCGATAGTTCTCTCATGCGCGAGCGCCTCAAGAGCTCTAATGGCAGCGACTAGGGCCTCAGAATCAAGCTGCCTAAATAACAATGAAAAAAATTGCACTTGTCTTCTCTATTATGAACTCACATAATCTGTGCGTAAAGTTCGTCCAGGCGACATGACGCTATGCAGTCAATAGTGCATAATGTGCTCTCTACCTCTTGGTCGGTGGCTTCAGGTACGAGGTTGTCGGAGCTTGTGCTGTAGGGGGTCATGAGGTACGATGACAGGGTGGAAAGCAAACCGCCGTCGCTCCTTGGAGCTGGCCTTGATGGTTGAGTGCCACGCAGCGGTATCATTGTAACACCACCAAGGAAATCTTCCATTTGCAACATCCTTGTCGGTAACAATGAGTGCATGAACAAGTTCTCGAACATCTCGAAAATCTACACAGGGTGTTAGTGTTCAGAGTGACGACGACAACGATAAACACTCTTACTTGTGTCCAACCTTCACGAAGAGCATTGCCATTACCATTGACGATATTGAACAGGACCACTGCAGCCAGCTGCCCTTTGAAGTTTGTTCCGAATTTGACAGACAGCGAGGAAACGGTCACAGATTGTCCATCAACTTCAACGACCGGATAGTTGGGGACGTGAGCAGGAAGACTTTCGGACAAAAGGCTAGTGGCCTGCGAAAGCGAGACTACCACGAAGTCAAATACGTCCGGAAGATTGAAGTGTCCCGCCAGTGTAGCGCATTGCCTGAATCCTGAAATCGCTCGCTGGATCACATATTCGTCATCAAAGGTGATGAAGGCGTGAGCGATGGCGGATATGACTGGTTTCCAGACGGTCTTGAACATGTCGAAATCGAAGAGAGCCGAGTTGCACATCATGAAGCGCCCTGCAGATTTTCTTAGATCACAAGCATTTTTGGAGGTCTTTCTACGGACCTGATTGCCGTGAGCGGGTTAGTAGTTCTTTCCATGCATACTCAAACCCTAGCTGGCCAGTATGCTCTTCCGGCATAATAATTTCACGCTTGCGTATCGAGTCATAAATGTGTTGCTAGAGAAAGTTAGCTAGAGAAAACGAGAATCACGATCGTCCATACTAGGAATTCGGGTGAAAAATCTCCTCCACCATTCTGTCCCCTCAGATTCCGCTGGTAATCCTCTATTGTCATCCGTTTCTAATCATTTATGAGTTATAAAAGAAGGGTGCCAATAGGTTGTACTTGCCCGAATCTGAGGGTTATGGAGATCAGTATTGAGCATAATGATTGAGTATGCCAGCACATAGACAGCATCTTGAGTTTTTATCTCAGCTAAGAACGAGCAGTAAAGCTGATATTAGCAATGAAATGGCACCAAACACGTCTACTTGCCTGGTTTTGAAGCAAAATAGACCGACGCAAATGTTTCAGCGATACGATCGATCTGTTGACCCTCCCCCGGAAGTCTGAGGGACTCGAGCATCTCCCGCATGGCGTCCACCATAGGTTTCTGACAATGTAATGTGAGTTGCGAAACACCTGAGGAAAAACAAACGATTCACATCTTTGAAGTCAAACAGGTTCATGAACTCTTTTAGTAGTTCCACATTGTCTGGTTTGGACAGGTAATCCCCAAGCAGACGCTTATCTAGGCGAGTAGAGCTTTTAAGGAACTTTGCCAGACTCATTTCCCGAGTTACTTCTGGGGAGAGATCCGAGTATATGAGTTTGTTCTCCTCCAGGAAAGCGAGCCCAAGCTTAGGCTTTGAGTTGAATCGGGCTGCCCCTGTCAAGACGAGTTTCTTCCGAGACTTGTTTTGTAGGAGTTGCTCAGGTGACTCAAAATCCTAGGGAACAGCTTCAGGATGTATTTCGATAGATGCAACTGAGACATACTGGCTTCCAAGCTTCGCTTTCCTGCACCCTAAATGAGCATATATGATGGAACTCAAACAGCACTTACCCCCCGCGCGCGTACTGCCATGTCATTCACGAAGGCTAGCAACATATCCAAACAAAGGTACTGTGAATGCACTTGTTGCGCCTCCGAAGCAGACGAGTACTGCCAAGGGTACACCCCCTACAAGCGAGATGAATTAACAGAGGGCGATGACACATGCCAAACCAACCTTTGTCAAGAACTCGATGAGCCGTTCAAAAAGATTCTCGCAATTGATGTCACAATCATAGTTCGTGTAAAGATCAACCATGAAACTGGGATGCCGGGATATTTGACTTAAAGTCTCTAGCATCAAGTCGCGGGTGTCACCACGGGCGGGTTGTACGGGAGGACGGGAAGGTACAGGGCTACCTTTCTCTAACTCGAGTTCCGCGTCAACCGGTCCGAGAGTCGGAGTCGAGGCAGCGGAAGTACCAGGACGTGGGGAACCTGCTGGGCGCCTCTTCGTTATATTGGATCTCAGAAGAGGGGGAGCCGCCAGGCGATCGATACTGAATGCCAGAAAAAGTTCCTGCTGCAACTTGAGGTGTGGCCGCATAGTCTCGAACAGCGAAGAGATCGTTCGCAGAGCACCCTGCAGTACAGCGGAATTGTCTGAACGCGCGAGCTGGAAAAGGTATTTACATCCGTGATCTAGAATCAAGACCACAAGGGAAGGGTAATCTCCGATCCTGGTCCCGCAAGTTTCGATGGTACAATTCAAGATAGTAAGGGCAGTCAACCGCGTCGAATCTGTGTGCACTTGGTCATTTGGATCTAGGATATTGACGAGCACCCGAAGGAGTTCCAAGAGAGCGGGAAGCCCATCTGCAATGAATTACACGTGAGGAGGATTCAACGGGTACTCGTTTAAACCCACAAGGCCTGGGTACTACAACAGATGGGACATTCCCTTCCACCGTTCTGTCCGGAGTAATGCTTGCATCGAGCGCGGGTTCTTGAATCACAGTTTTTGCCACTTCCCCATGTGCACTTGGAAAAATTGTGTTGTCGATGACTTGTGGAGTCGCGGTAGTTGACACTGACAGGCTAAGGTCGCCATGTTGAGGTTCGTCTTCATGAACTCGAAGTTTCGCTTCCTCCTCTGCAGGGTCAAATTTGTATAGTCGTCCAAATATTGTTCGAGCGATTGAAAGCATCGTTGATTCAGCAGACCGCCGCAAAACCTCTTCGTTGTGTTCATCAGGAGACATAGAATCATGGTAGATGATGCCACAGACCACTTAACCTCATCTGACAACACGTCGTCAACACCGTCTCCAGCATCTCACAGATCTCCACGTCGCCGAGGAATGCTCCTACGCTACTGCCAACCATGCAGTCGTGGATTACTGTCATGATCTTGAGCAGAACGACCTCGTCTCCTGACGAATCACTCGCTTCGAATTTACAGTGTGACACTGCGCTGCTCAGTTCCACCAATGCAATTTCCAGTTCGACGGAATTGGCTGAAATCAATCCACATACAAAGAAGCTGTGAAGGGCGGAAAGAGCAGCCGATGTAATGGGGCCGGTTGAGATTGGGGAACGAATGAGAGCGAAAAAGGGGCCGAGAAGCACAGGTAGAGGTATACTCTGGACATCTGGAGCATCATGAGACATGCACCTCAAGCATAAGTCAAACCAACCTTCAGCACCACGAATGGTACGTTCGAGTTCCTGGAAGCCGGCCATGAGAACTGCCTCTGGCGAAACCCTGCTGGAACGCCAGTTATTGTCTCCAGGACTTGCTCTCCGAAGACCGAGGTCCCTGGCCAATGCGGAATCTCGAGCATGGAGCGTATGAGCAGCGGAGGCCCAACGCGAGTTCTTTCGCATGACCGACGTCACGGAGAGTATCTCTGAAAGGAGAACATGCTTCTGGGCAATTCGTGGTGTGGATACGAGATATGAAGAGCTCATAACAGGGCACTAAACTGGTAAGGATCGCGCGTAACCAGTACGTGTCTGTACCGTGTTGTTTGTTTTAGAGGCCTTTGACAAACAACTCCAGTGTGAAAACAAACAAAATATGTCCTTGTAGGCGCAATGCACAAGTAGTTCGTATTTTGTGACAATCGATACAATGGATCTACTATTTACTGCCCTGAAGGTTGACCAGCATCTGCCCGCGTTGCCATCGCTGCCTGTCCAGCTGCTACTGCTGCCAGCCGAGTACGCTTTCGCTCGGCCTCTTCGGTACTATGAGCATGTTTTCGAAACGTGACGACGATTAACTCACCAGCCTCCTTCTCCCGCTCGATCTCGCTTACTATCGCTTCAATTTCTGCGAGTTCCAAATTCTGATAATCCCAATTCAACCTGTAAAACATCCGAGGATTCGAGGACAAGCTCACAGTGATCTTTCCATAGCTTTCCATCACACTGATCTCAATATTCTTTGCTCCTGTTTGCACAACTTCGAGAAGACTCTTGACTGTCAGCTTAATGCTCTCTTCACGTGTCATATTATCCTTGTGGTTCTTCTCTAAGAACTCGCGGACTGTTTTGGATGAGCGACCGATAGCATTTGCCTATAAAATGTTTGTTGGGGACCATTATAGGAAGATTCGAAGACTGCCACCAACCTTCCATGCGCTGTAAATACCACTGGGTTCCGTCTGATACAGTCTCGGTCTAGTGTCGTGAGGGTCGAAGCCGACGACCAGTGTTGAGATACCAAAGGGACGGACACCACCCGACTGCGTGTATTTCTGACCAAACACGAGGAATGTAGGATCTGCCGAGGTCTATGAAGGCATGCTTACCTGTTGGATACCTGCGATGTGTCTTGTGATATACTCCACCGTCACTGGGTCTTCGACCGTCAGCCGATGGCTCTGACATTCTATCCGCGCCTTGTCGATGAGGACACGACCGTCC
Organism: Boletus aff. separans; assembly: GCA_038088755.1. NCBI lineage: Eukaryota > Fungi > Basidiomycota > Agaricomycetes > Boletales > Boletaceae > Boletus > Boletus aff. separans. The sequence goes on from JBBPJN010000002.1 coordinate 33,008, forward strand.
GCAGTCAGACCTTTGAACGGTGTGAGTGCGGAGCAATCGATCGGAGGCGGAATGGGATACCAGCAAATGCTAAGCAAATGTGATCGTCAAGCATCACGACCTTGCGGACCGTACGAGGGTCCTGAAGCTGCAGCACAGATTTCTTCTCGACGCCCAATGCGACGACATCCTTGCCTCGTACGCCGACCTGATGGTAGGAGTAAGACAAGGTGGAGTGCAAGCACGCAAGAGACTATTACCGCACATGTGCCCTTTCGAACGGCTTCGAGTGCATACTCGACCTAGATATAGGATATGAGATGGAGGCATCGCGAATGACGCGCTGGACGCTACCTGGAACAAGTGGCCGTCGGGGGAGAAGACGGTGAGAGCTACGATACGAGATCAGATGGCTTGCATGGAGCAGACGAGTGCTACTGACCGCGATCGTAGGACCTGGACATGGTTTGGTATGCGGTATCGAACGCGCGTCCAAAGCTGGCGTATCCTCGCCAGGTTGCTTAGGTAATCACTCTTCATCATCAACACTGCCACCGCTGTGTGTCGCCTGAAACGCTCCGACACTGACACATGTCGGACGACGATATAGAAATAATAGAGAACAAAACCGTAGATCCAGGGTACTCCATCCCTTTCTCCGCACTGGCCCTTCCTTCTGACACGTCCATAGCCTCTCCGGGAACAACGACATTTGCCAACTCTGCTCCTCCAGCTTACATGGTCTGAGCACTGTCGAGCGACGGGGCCATTACAGTAAACACAACTCCGGTGTGCACTTCAGTGTGCTTTGAGCAGTTTTGACCATGCCTCTGAGCTTGACGCGTCTACAGGCTCACGGACCACCGGACGTGGAAGACCAAAACCCGCTTCTGCGGGTACCTCCCAGCGAAAGACGACGCCGATGAAGCTGAGGAGAAACGCCGAGTCAGAGGATGTGTTCTGGCATCCTGCGCAATCCAAAGCGCCTCCTGACAACTACACACCTGGTAAGCCATCTTGTGAGGAAGGGATTAACCCCTGAAGTGACCATGCTTGTCAGGTGTGCTCTCGATTTTGAAAGAGGCACTGAAACAGTCGCATCGGAAAGGTGCCACTCAACGCGCTGTTTTATGCTACGAGCGGACACCTCATATTTACCATGAAGTGTTTGACTCGAACTGGGGTTGCGGGCACGTGGGCTCATCTGGCTTCGGAAACGCGAGGTCTGGGCTGACTAGTTTGGTCGCTGTGTCTTCAGATATCGCAACTTTCTGATGTCATGTGCCGCTCTCATGGATCAGCCATTCCAGACACTCTACCTTCCCCACCTCGATGGCCCGATCCCCCCTAGTGTACGCAACTTACAACTTTGGTTAGAAGACGCTTGGGAACACGGTAAACCATAATATTATGGATTGACTATCTGGCACTGAAGCAGTAGCAGGCTATGATGATATCGGTGCCCGTGACTTCGAGCATAAATTAGTAGACACAAAGAAGAGACTTGGGACTGGGGGTAACTTTGAGTGAAATAAGCAAGCGTTAGTAGCTAACATAAACCACCAGACCTCTACGTTGCCTTCACATTTCGCAAAATTCCGTAAGGTTCTTGATAACTTGTGGCTGACATGGAATGACTGAGTAGAAACTCGGTAAAGCTGCATGCTTGTGGAGTTTAGCCTCAAGAATTCCCCAAAAGGTCTCCCGTGTCATGTTATGGAGACAGAGCGCTCACTCCCCTCTCACAGGATTTGATACATTGACGGAGTGGGTCGTCAATTACTTCACCGAAAAGCCCGAGGGGGATGTCAACAAGATACTCCGTACCGCGTCGCCGGTTGTGGCCACCAATAAAATGCCTGTTATATTGCAATACGAAGGTCATTCCGTGACAATCGTCGGGTATGAGCTCGCGAAAAACGGCAAATACCACCTCCTCGTCTTCGATCCTTCAAAGTAACTTTCCGACAACGTGTTGTGGGATACTGGGGGCTGATATAACCAACAGGAAAGTCGAACAAAGCATCCGTCAGGCTGCCCTCGATGTGTCAACCAGTGTGGGCTGGGCGTCGTCATCATCGGTCTCGCTAGGTAAAAGTAAAAACCGTGACCGATCCAAGTCCCCTGCTCCCAAGAAGCGAACACGTACGAACCAGGATTCCGACGATGGAGTAGTCAGCATACCCGACTCAGAGGATGAAAACATGGAAAATGCACGTCGAGCTGTAGCCCTCAAGCCGACTCTCGATCCAGACACGGTCATCAAGGCATTCAACTTGAAGATGACGGCTAAGTTAGTCCACTTTTGCCCACGTGAGCTTTCCGTTTCACCTGGGTATTGTTTTCAGGAGGAAGAACATGTACCAACTCCTTTACTTTACCATGGGTGATCCACTCTCTGACGAGGAGCAGAACAAACGCAAAATTGTTTTCAGTGACAACTGGTGTTAATTCACTCTCACTAGGGCTCGCCTTGCAAAGGGGGGTCGATACGCATAGCATTGTCGACTACCGTAAATCTAGATCTATATTATCATGTAGAAGCCACGATGCTCTGAGGTGCTTCAGGTGGATTATCAGATTGGGGAATTCCTGAGAGCGGAGGTAAAAATAATGCAGTGACCGCTGATCTTACAGCTCTGTCCCAGGCTTCTTGCACACGATACCCTCCTGCCCTCATGATGCCCTCTCGGTCTTCTCGTACTGCTTCGCTGTAGATGTCATCGTAGTTGTCCCGCAGGGTATACATATCCTCGTACGTATACCAATCGTCCTGGAGAGGGACGTGTGGCACATCGGGAACGGTGGTACTCTGCGCGGCACGTGAGCGTAGGAGTTGCGCACTACTCTTGGCCAAGGTAGTAGCAACAGTGCGAGCAGACAGCCGCTTGCTTGCCTCTGCGCGGGATTTTGCAATGACCTTGGCAGCATCTTTGGTACTCGTCTCCAATCGATCGATGATTTCTCGTCGGTCTTTTTCCTTCTCCTCGCGTTCCAATTCTTCTTCCTTGCGGGCCTCGAGTGCGCGTTGTTCTCTTTCCAAACGATCTTGCTCTTCTTGCTCTTTTAGAGCTTGGGCGTACTGTTCTTCCCGTCGCAAGTTGAGTTCGATTGATGGTGCATTCTCTTTGCGATACCTCTCTACCCTGGCCTCGGTCTCCGCAACGTCGATATCGTTGATGAGATTGAACGCTGGATTTAAGTTGAAGAGCGACGTTCGGCAAAAACTAATATACGAACTTACTTATATCCTCGACTTCTTCAAGGTAGTCATTGTATGAGCGAAGATCTGGGAAGTCTTCTCGGCGTTTGTTAAAGCTGGAAGAGATAGCATTGAGGTGGCTGCAAACTAGGAGACAAATGAACTTGCTCTTTCGCTATGCGCTTCCGTACTGCAACTTCCTTTTCGACTGTGAGATCCTCGAAGGTTTGCGGGGTAAATGCCAGCTTCCGGAGGATCTTCTGACATATCGGACATGGGGCAGGCCCAAGCGTGAACAACCGATCGATGCACGATTCACACCTGGGTGGGCGGTGGGGTTGAGTTATGAAAACCACCTGCGCGTGGTACGGGTTACATTTTGTGATAGCACGCACTTACGAGCAATCGCAACTTTGGGTTGAGATACCGGTCGGACTTGCATACAGGGCATTGATCGTCCATGGACTGCCATGGCTCCCATCTGAGGAAACCGAAAGAGGGATGACGGTGCGCGTAGGACTCACGAAATATTCGGTCGTTCTGCCAGACGTATCCTTGACACCAACGAATGCTGTCAAGGAGGTACTTTGGACCTGGGGGGTATTGGACCGTGTGGAATGAGAAATTGTTGCAGTGGTGCCCCCCTTGCGTACGGTAGTGCCTTTGAGCCAACCTCCAGCATTGGTCGAGCGAGACATGGTAGGTAGTCGAGGGATGAGTAGCTTATATAAACCCGGGGGTATCATGCATCATGCATCATGCTCCGGCATGATCCAAGGCAAGCAGGTACTGTACATGACATTGATTGGCAATTCAGCCGTAGTCAAGCAGCCATCCTGAGATCTGAGACGTGTTTCGCACAACAAGAAATATAATGGCCAGGGACGCCATCAACCGATTCCGAACGTCCTCGGTCGTGTCAGCTTTACAATTTGAGGACTACACTGTTTCTCATAAGTTCGAGCGGTTCAGTTTCATCTCGTTCCACTTGCTCCCAGCCTTTTGTTGTCGTGTCCGACAACCTGGGCCAACCCGAGTCTTGCGACGACGGCGAGTCTGGCGCGATTCTCCTAAAAAGGGCCGTGATCGCGGTTGGCTACATTGCAATATTCCCAGTTCAAGCGAGCTTCCGGAGCAACCACCACTAGGCGAGCCCATCAGCAGAACTATTACTCGGAAGCCAAGCATCGCCTGTCCAAGTGCTACACTCTGAAACAAGAGCATATCCGTGTGTTCAATTTACTCATATATATATCAATCCAATTAAGTAACACTCCGTCAGCTATATAACCAGCCTCTAATACACAACCAACTTCTCCAATCTTTTTCGATTGCCTCCGATTTGTCAAGAGTTCCCCACTCTCACCCGGTCTGTCCGTCACTGGGACATCGCTCGGGTCCACCTTACATCCTAATTCAAGCCATGGATCATTTCTACGCGCCAACACCCCAATCTGCCGCGTTGATTCAGACAGGAACGGCATCATACTGTCGTCAGACTGTGCCCGTGGTCTACGATGTGCTTATCACCCCTCCCGTGTCTCCCGGACACAGCGAGGACGGCACAGATGCTGGCCGTGTGGTGGTGCACCAACAACAAGAAATGTACACAGAGAAACGATCAACTCAGGAGCGCCAGTTGCCAAGGCGCCCAGCTTGTGACTCTCAGCGGCCCATCACCCCACCTCCTCAGCATGTCCGTTCCCTCGAAAATGAGCAGGTCCATGTCGAAAAACCCGGTGTTTTGAAATTAACCGATTTCGAAGTAAGAGGGACTTTGGGTAAGATCTCGTCGTCGTCTCTTTGTTCGTATCCCTTATCGTTTTCTCTAGGTACGGGAACATTCGGTCGCGTACTCTTAGTCCGTCTCAAATCCGCGACTCCCGGATCTCAGAACATCTTCGCCATGAAGGTCCTTCGGAAAGTTGAAATTGTTCGCCTCCGCCAGGTCGAGCATGTTAATGCCGAGCGTTACATCCTGTCGCGGGTCCGGCATCCCTTTGTCGTAGATCTCTTTGCAACTTTTCAGGACAGCTTGAACATTTACATGCTCATGTCCTATGTTCCTGGTGGTGAACTCTTCACTCACCTCCGTAGGGCCCAGAGGTTCACCCCCGATGTCACACGGTTCTATCTGGCCAACATTATTCTCGCCCTGAAATATCTGCATTCCTTCAACATCATATACCGTGACCTTAAACCCGAAAACCTCCTCCTGGATTCGCGTGGCTATCTTCGTTTGACAGACTTTGGGTTCGCCAAAATAGTCGACGATCGCACCTGGACTTTGTGCGGTACACCAGAGTACCTAGCTCCTGAAATAATTCAGTCCGAAGGCCATGGGAAGGCTGCGGACTGGTGGGCGTGCGGAATTCTATGTTACGAAATGCTCGTTGGTTACCCTCCATTCTTCCATGAAACCGCGTACGGCATCTATGAGAAGATTTTGAGAGGGGTCATCCACTGGCCGCACACCATGGACCGGCTTTCCAAGGAGCTCATCAAGGCATTTTTACACCCGGATCGTACCAAGCGCCTCGGTAATATGAACGGTGGTCTGCAAGATGTTCTTGATCATCCGTGGTTTCGTGGCGTAGACTGGGATGCACTGGAGCGGTGTGAAATCAAGGTGATTTTTCTTCACAACCATTGTGTCTGACTGATGGACAGCGTTCCTTCACCAGGCACCAATCATCCCTCATACTACTTCACTTGACGATACCCGCCATTTTCTTCATCTTCCCCTCCCATCTCTGGACGACATGCCCGGACTTGTCATGGAAGAAAACCCTCCACCCATTCATCAGAGATTCGAACCAACTACATATCAATTCCTTGAATTCTAATTGCAACTGTCGTCCTTTGCGAGGGTTGATTTATAGCATATTTCTTTGTGTGTCGTTACCTGGCTGAACGACTAGGACCCACATACCCGTCTTTACACTTGCCTTGATTGTTTTTTTTATTCTCGCTTCTCTCGTGTAGCTTTGATCTGCAGTATGCTGTATCCTTCATCTTGTAGCTCGGACTCAGGATTCCTCTCTCAGTGATGTAGGAGATGTAGAGCGACCAGGTAGCCTTTTCACGCGAATAATTGTAATCAAAATACGGTACTTTTTTTTTTCACACCACTACTGAATTATTTTCCTCTGTTGCATCTCAAAGTTCCTGGACAACAAAGCCAAACAAACGCTCTCCGATATGTCCTGAAAAGGCAACCGGTACAAATTTCTTGATCGCATATAGGAATGGCCCGTAGGCGAAAGAATCGGTCGCATCTCAAGGGCGCAGGTGCAGACTCAGAGACGCAGGACAGCGTCCCAAAGTCCTTCGTCGTCAAGCATGGCCAGGTCGGCTCTTCCCTAAGTCAGCTCGTCCGCGACCTGCGAAAAGTGATGGAGCCAAATACCGCCACCAGACTAAGAGTTCGTGCTTGTCTTTCACGGGCTTTCTTGGCATACGCATGCTTGATACTCGGTTATCCAGGAGCGCAGACGCAACAAACTAAAAGATTTCCTAACGATGGCCCCAGCTCTCAAAATATCACATCTGATGGCAATCACGCTGACAGACGTCGCTCCGTCCCTTCGTATCGCTCGCTTACCAACTGGGCCCACGTTTAGCTTCCGAATTGAACGATACAGTTTAAGGAAAGACTTGCTGAAAACGTCCCGCTCATCACGAAGTCAGGGCTTGGAGTATCTGACCGCACCACTGGTTTGTCACAACGTTCATCCGCGTCTTTCCATTCGATTTATTTCCTGATCCACTTGGTCTGATAGCTTGTGCTCGCCTCCTTTCCTCCGCCCTCTCCAGATACACCCGCACACTTGCCCCTCCTCATGAAAGCGTTCCAGTCCATGTTCCCACCCCTTGCACCCAATTCGATGTCTCTTTCGGGAGCGCGTCGTATCGTTCTCATCGCCTACAACGCGGAACGAGGTACCGTCGACTTTCGACATTACTTGATTACCGTAAAGCCCTACGGCGTTTCCAAGCGCGTTCGGCGAATCCTGGAAGGAGCTAAAAAGTCCACGAGCACGTCTACGGCCGGCGTGCTCGATCTGGGCAACGAAAAGGACGTCGCAGATTTCTTACTTCGAAAACGAGGAGAGCCGGGACCCGGCAGCGAAGGAGGGTACGAGTCCGCTGCATCCTCTGCATCGAGTGCTGTGGGAGACGAAGTAGATGCGGTCTCGTTGGCGGATGATTACGTGGGGAGAAACAACAAAAAGGGGCAAAAAAAGGCGGTCAAACTGGACGAGGTAGGACCACGAATGGAGCTGAGACTTGTCAAGATAACAGAGGGAGCCCCTGGAAAGGAGGGCGCAGTTATGTACCACGAATTCGGCAAGTGACTTTCGAGAGATCCACCGAACCAGTTTCTGACGACTTTTGCAGTCAAAAAGTCGAAAGCGGAAGCTGCTACGCTTAAGGCATCGCACGCGGCAAAGGAAAGGTTGAGGAAGCAACGGAGAGAGGAGCAGGAAGAGAATGTGCGGCGGAAAAAGGAAGCAAGACAAAAGGGAGCGAAAGCCGCGTCGGAAGTGGACCCCGATGATCCAGGGGATGGTAGTGGAGATGAAGAGGGATACGAAGAGGACGATATTGGGTGGGACGAAGAAGAAGTGATCAGCGATGTGAATGATGACGAGACTGATTCTGAGCAAGAAAGTGAACAGGAGTTTGTGCAGCCGCCATTGAAGAAGACCAAACCTTCGGTGAAACGGTAATGGATTACCATGTACTCACTGGAGCAGGAGTTGAATGCGATCACACTCGAAAATAAATTAGGAGGGAGGAGCAATACTGCCCTCTCGGCGAGTGTTAGGACCAATTAGACCACTGAATGCGCTTTCTAGCCTCATCTTCACCCCCTCCCAGTCATCCAAGGCAGGTCGTACGTCAATATAAAAGGAAACACCAGAAGAGCCAGTGGCACGGCCGGTATAAAAGTCGATAACATAGCGGATCTTAGTACCACAACGGTCCACGATCCAATCATGGCGGTCAAAGGGTGCTGAATAGCTACGACACACACACACACACAAAATCCCATAAGCCTGTGTTGAGGATCTGAAAAGGCGCCTACCCAAGGAGCGTCATCAACCTCGCTTTAGGGCTCACGTCGTTTGGTCTCCCCTTGAAGTTTACGAGCTTGACGCCACCACACCTGTCACCACCTCTGCCAGCTTCCCACTTCAGGACCTCGGACCAAGCGCGCTCGTTTACAGCATTGTGAATGGGTACGATGGTCTTCATGTCTGAAGTTTGGGGGTTGTGGTTCTTCCGTGCCATGGCTGCGAAGAACTGAGTCTCTGAAGGGTACACCCAATTAGAGTCGGATGTCCGCGGTATGGACGAGACCTCGCGTTCTGTGGACAGCGAGGGCGGGTTCGACTGGGATGGGCCCTTGGTTGAGAATAAAGAGGACCAGGTGGAGCGCGCGCTTGGTCCTACTGGACAGCTATCTCCTGCATGTTGACCGTGGTCCACCGGGCACTTGTCCGTCATGGCAAGGGAGGCAGAGAAAATGATGATTATGTCATCAAATCATGATCTCATACATCCGACGGTTACCCGTCGACCGCCATCAAATGCCTCCCATTGCGTGGATGGACTCGGCCCGAGAATTGGCGCTCGGATACACCGCGCATTTATATACATACTTGTTTCCACGTGTCCTTCTCTCGACCTTCCACTCACAATGCCGTCCTCAGATGCTGTCTTCTCCACCCCCTTGACCAGGTTGTTCAAGATCAACCATCCCATCATGTTGGCAGGCATGTAAAGCGAATGGCCCTCACTTGCTAATCCTTGACGAACATGACAGGAATGAACGTCGCTGCTGGCCCAAAGTTGGCAGCAACTGTGACCAATTCCGGAGGCATCGGTGTCATTGGTGGCGTTCGACAGACTCCAAAGGTGCTCCAGCGGTCCATTGACGAATTAAAATCGCACCTCGAGGACAGCAGTGCACCCTTTGGCGTTGACCTACTCCTGCCCCAGGTGGGCGGAAGTGCAAGAAAAACCAACGTACGTTCACGTTTATCGCGTCATCCAGACATGATCCCACTTATCTTGCCTTGGTACAGTATGATTACACCAATGGTCAGCTCGACGAGCTCCTTGAAGTCATCATCAACAATAAAGCAGCCTTGTTCGTGAGCGCAGTTGGAGTCCCCCCCAAAACTGCTGTGGATAAACTACATGCAGCCGGTATACCCGTCATGAAGCAAGGTCCCTTTTTATCTGGCTCAGTAGCCGATACTAAATCGTTTGTCAAACAGCATGGTTGGACACCCAAAGGTGCGTTACTAAAGTATACTACCATGTATGGCTCTCACAGCCTCGGCAGCACGTCAGTAAAGCGCTCGCTCAAGGTCTGTCTGTTCATCTATTATTTGAACAGTCGTTGTGATATTATATTTTCCAGGTGTAGACATAATTTGTGCGCAAGGTGGCGAAGGCGGAGGTCATACCGGAGATATCCCATTTTCTATCCTTATTCCCGCTGTCGTTGATTTATGCAAAAACGCTAGGAGTCCATTGACAGGCCAACCTATCGTTGTTGTCGCCGCTGGAGGTATTGCGGATGGCCGCGGCCTCGCGGCAGCTCTCTCGTGAGTCTCTCCTGTATTCCTTGTGGCATAGCTTACCCCGAAAATATCAAGGTACGGTGCAGATGGTGTTTGGGTTGGAACACGTTTTGTTGCCAGCGAGGAGGCCGGAGCTCCTCCTAAGCACAAGGAATTTGTGCTCGCAGCTGGATATGACGATACTGTCCGAACTCTCATCTACTCTGGTCGGCCAATGAGTGTCCTAAAGACACCTTATGTCGCCGAATGGGAATCTCAACGGCAACGAGAGATAGAAATGCTCGTATCCCAGGGGAAAATACCTCACGAGGTTGAGTTAGAAGAGCACCCAGAGAAGTCGCTTGAGGGACGGATGTGTAAGATGGTGCTGTCGTTCTTCATTCTGTCTGTCTGATTGTACTACATCAGGGTTGATGGGTAAAGTCGCAGGATCTGTCAATGTTGGTCTTGTTCCGTCTCTCTCCTTGGCTCATGCTAACCGTCGCATCATAGAGTATCAAGCCTGCAAAGTTGATGTATGATAACTGCTTTAAGCCTATCCGTATTCACGAATACTGACGAAGAGACCTTTAGTGTTGATGAGATGCTATCGCAAGCGGCCTCGAGTCTGAAAGTTGCATCCAATCTGATGCTCCCCAAAGCCAGGCTATGAATGTCCACTCCACGGATCCCCTGTCCTATCCTATCTATGTATCAAATCCGTATATCCTTCCAAACCTCGAAGAGAAACACGGGATACGTGTGAGGCGAAGAAGACTGAAATGGCCTCCACCTTGAGAGGAAATATCGACAAGGATGGTATAATCTCGCCTTGGACGCCTATCAGCATGACCTCGACGTATTATTAACTTCCGTGGGATCAGTCTGTTGCCCCGGCTCGAGATCGCCGTAGCTGTCGTAGCTGGCGCGGCACTTTTAAGTAAGAGCCAGCGAGTCGTCTAAGTTTCGTAACACTCAGCCACTTTCGCGTCGGGCCCGCTCAGCTTGAGACTGCCCATCTCTCTGATCAGGCTGCTCTGTGCATAACATCGATATACAATTCAAATCTTGAAGCAAACTCTGGGTGCGTGTGTAGCGAAGAGATCTGAAATAGCCCTCTGTACGTTCAGAAGAGTATTATTATCTTCAAAAGGTTGCGGCGTCCGCGTGTGACCTTCCTGGTACTTATCAGCATAGTCTCCCGTTGGCCTCGACGTAAATGATATTACCTCGTGAGATCAGTCCTCTTAGTTGCCGTCGAACACGATGGTCACTCTTGCCCAGCTTGCCGGAGTCGTCGTAGCCACCGCACTTCTTGCAGCCGTGGTCCGAGCCTGTAATTCAAAGTGGAGCCAAACCAGATTCTACCGATGGCTCAAAGGACAGGTGTTTGGGAAGAACTGGCTCCCAGACTACTCAAAGCTCACAGGATTTCCCGCTCCCAAACCAATCTATCACTTCGACATCAACAACGCAAAGCCTCGTCCATACAGACCATTCCGATGGGAGTACTATCAGACCATGTGTGAGTCAATCCGTCAATGAAGCACGCTCTGCATGGGTCTGAAATTGCGTGTGTTTGGAGCTCTTAAGAAGCTCGAGCCCGACTGGTGGATCGAACTTGAATCCACCTATCGCGAGCGCATCGATCAGCGGAAGAAACTCTATGCAGAGCACGGCAAACAGGTCATCGACGAGCTTCCCGGGAGTCAAGAAGCGTCAAGGGAGTGCATGGAGATGGTCATCCAATACGTTTGCCAGAGATACCCCAGCCAGTTCCACTATGACAACTGGACGGGCGTGTTCTCTAACAACATCCTCGGAATCAAAGTCAACGTCAATGCGGTCCAACCGCTCGTGTTTCTCCTCGAGCACGTTCCAGAGGACTTTTTGATCACACAGGAGGATTCCGAGACTGGTCTGTACTTCTTACGAGCTGGGGTGTCATGTTCGGCTGTTGGCTGGAATATCAGTCAGAAGATAGGAAGGCCTTTACACCAGATTCACGGACCTGTACCTGACTACAAGGAGAAGATGGCTTTCTCTATGGACAGGTAATGTCGATCGGATCCTTAATCCCGATCATCTCATTCTCACACCAGTCTGTTGTAGGTTTTTCTCAAAGATGCCCTGCGACAAACCCATTCAGCGTGGTTCTTGGGGCCTCGAGGTTGGAGAACCCCTGTTTGTCCAAACGAACGAACCAGAGTGGAAACTTCGTCAGATACAAGATCCCGACCTTTCGCTTTCCAACGTATACCTGCGTGTCGACTGGCAAACGTTACGCCGCATGCCCAAATCCCGCGCCATCGTTTTCAATTTTAAAGCCCTTTTCACGCCTATTACGGATTTTCGGCAAGAACCTTATATCCCGAAACTCGTCCTGAAGGTACTACTGGAAGGGAAGAAGTCGATTATGGAATACAAGGGGACGTGGCACATAGAGCACAAGGTGATACCTGCCCTCAAGGAGTGGGCAAAAGAGCAAGAGGAAACCGGATTGGTTCCAAAGGACTGGAAAGAGAGGACGCTGAACGAAGACCCATTTTATCCAGGGTGGAAGGACCACTACTCGATGCATGCGTAAGGTGTATGGAATGTTCGTGTTAGCTCAATCTTCTCCCATCAATTCAGCGAGTTCGCGTTCTTCTTCCTCTGTCAAATCTCCTGCTGGTGCATCTCCGGTGGGTTCCGGAACAGGGGAAATGATGACTGGTTGTGTTCTGCCAGCGGGATTCTCGGGCGTGGAGGCAATGAGTTCTATTGAGGTTTGATGTAACTGGGCCTCCTGCCATAAAGATCGTACTTACCACTAAAGCGCCACTTGCGTATGGTCCCATCTAGACTAGTGGAGACGATCCATGGCTCGATTCTGGTCTTTCCAGCTTCATTTTTGCTCGTCCGCATCCAGAGCCTGACGGCTGTCACGTCGTGCCAATGAGCATCAATCTCTCCGAGAATTTCAGGTTCAGATAAGGTGGAAAGGTCGTACAAACGGATCACGTCTCCGTAAGCAGTGACGGCGTAGGGCTCTGCGAGGGGCGTGAGCGAGAGTGGGAGGACAGCACGAACTGGGAGTGGGTGGTTGAGTGGAGGAATTGGCCTGGTCAGGGCCGGGTCAGGAGGATATGAAGTAATTTGGGCTGTCTCGTCGGAAGAAGCTACAGTGGTGGCTGATCAGAGACATAGAACAGTACAATGCGTACTCGAGTTTACCCGTCCAAATCTGGCCGGCTCCATAGAGAATTTCGGTGATCCTTGTTCTGTGGTAGTTCAATGTGTCTTGCAGGTCACCTCGCCATCGTGGGTTGGGACCGGATTCTCTTTCGAGTTTCCATATCATGATGACGCCCATCGTGTCGGCAGTCATTAGGGTGACCGATGTCTCTGAATGGGCAGCCCCAGCTAAACATTCGACTGGGCGACTGTGCGCGGAAACGGATCCGGCAGGTGTTAGTCTTCCCTCCAGAACACCAGCAAGGTCCCTGTGCATTGGTCGATTAAGCTCTCAGAAGTGAATTTGAATGTGCACCCACCAAAATCGGACAGTTTTGTCCGAACTGCTGGACACCAGAAGCCTAGCGATAGGGAATACAAACAAGCACTTCACGAAATCGTCGTGAGCGGCAGTTGAACATATCAACCCTTTTGTCTGTAACGATCAGGATGCTAAAGCAGCAGCGCGAGAAACTTGAATCACGGACATCGGTGTCCCACAGTTTGATTGACTATGAATCAGTTCAGTGCGAACGCAATATGTGTATGGTGAACGTTTGATTCCTTGCCTTGTCCCAGGATCCTGTGATGAGCACGCGACCGGAGGCAGCAAGATCACGCTTGAAGAAAGCCAGGCAAGTGACGGGCGCAGTATGACCTTTATATATTTGCACGACGTTACCTGACTGGTGTTGGTATTAAATGGTCGACGTTCAGAGGCAACTTTAGTAACTCCTTGCCTCTAGGTCGATCTTCTTGGCGACGTGCGTGTTTTCAGCTATCCAAGCCGCATTCCCTTCGATTTGTATATCCAAGGCTTTGCCTGCTAGCCGGATGGGTTGGCCGAGCGTCCCTGTTCTCTCTGACTTTTGTCGGCGAGCCTGTGACACGCTTTGAGACGAATCATAGATATCTACGACGAGCCGCTTGCCTCATTTATCGCGAGCTCGGCTTCAGATCGAAGAAGAACTGTGTCGTCCATAAGTTTTGTCAAGGAGGAGGTGGTCTTGGTCTTTCTCAAACAAACCTTGAACGTCGCACCTGTAGCGTCGTCTGACTTACGCGTTCTCGTTATCTAATCTAATCTCTCTTAGACAGTGACCACGCGCTCATGAGCAGACGTCTCGCATCGTTCAAAGGTCCATCGACGCCTACGTCCTCCCCCGTTCTACAACCCGCTCAGCCCGTCATCCCTCACTCCCCATCTCGTTCTTCCGAGACCACGTTCCACCGGAGGCTCAGGACGTTGCTCCAAGAACTGCGTTCGATATCACAAACATGGGACGACATCGTCCTCGTCGACGGCCTGAAGGCTGCACATACGTTGGTTGATGCAAGGACAGAGCTCGAGTGCGTACGCACCATCCATTCCAAACGGGCGGGCTCAAATATTGCCTTCGTCAGCAACATGCTTTTGCTGCTTCCTCCTGATAGCCAGCCGCGATCCGAGATGGTTGGACCCAAGCTCGCCACTATGGAGAAGAACATAGCTCAACTTGATGCCATAGCTGCCAAGCTCGTAAGGTTCAACATCTCTGTGGTGGAGGCAATGTCATGATGCATTATTCGACAGCAAAAGTTGTTGCGGCGTGTGAGCATCGTGATAGACTACTTGGAGGCATTATACCACGAGGCTCAAAGGACAAAAGGCGCCAGGTGGTGCCGGGAAGAATCACTTTGGGTCTCGTGGCCACTCGAGAAATTCGGTGTGATATCATTTCAGCCAAGGGTTTTCTTGCAACCAGCTGACCTTCGCAGTCAATTCTATGGCAGACATCGAACCACCTTATCATCGGTCCCTGAGTCTCATCAAGGACATCATAGATAGACTACGAAGTCACTCCATCACGTTCGAGGCATCTAGAGACGCCATTTCTCAATGGGTCGAACAGCCATATCTCACCGAAGATGGATGGGAGACTAAATGGGAAGATCTCTGCGCAGTCGAGATAGAAAAATGGGATGCAAAATAACACAACACGGGGACAGAGAGTACGACACGATGCCTACAAATCTTCATCTGAAATTTGGATTTCATCCGCATTACCTTCTTGAGTTGGTTGTGCCTCAGTCCCTTCCGGTGTAGGAAGCGCTGTCTTCTTGGCTGCAACGAAAGCTGGCCCTCTGGTCACGCTAGCTTGCTGTTCAGCGGCGGCCATGGGGTCAGCTGGCGGAGTGGGCTCCGCGGGCGGCGCTCCATTTTGCTTGGCCGATAAAGTCTGTGCAGCCAGGTAAGACGCTTCTGTGTTAAACTGAGCCTGGACACTCCGTTTAATCCGTAGCATATCCCGGAATGTGTCCTCAGAGCCGGTTTCGATTTCGAAACTGTTCCACTCCGCCCAAAATTTGGGGTTGACCCGTGGGTCGCAGAATTGTGATGCATGAGCATAGATGGTACGAGCCCGGTCGATTTCCCCAAGCTTCCGCTCGAGAGCAGCGAACTGCAGGCACATTTCTGCGGTTTGCTTGTCTGGTAGAACCTCCAGTGCCCGTTCGTATATGGGTCGCGTGGCTGGCAAGCCATAGTTTGCCGTAGCCTTGGCAATGTATATAGTATACATCTATCGTCGTTGAGCATCTAGAGATTGTTCACCTGGATAGGAAATGTGCATACCTCGGACTTGTCTTCATCAGCAACTACTTGTGCAGCTCGCTCGTAAATGGACATAGCGCGCTTCGCTAAGCCATAATCTTCCTCGAGCTTTCCATACATAAGGAAAAGTGATTTGCAGGCCTTCGGTGGACATTTCTCAAGTGCCTGCTCAAAGAGGTCTCGTGCTCGCTCCAGCTTTGAACCACCCTGAAATAAGGTCAGAGTTTGTCCAAAGGTAGTTGCTTGGTCGACACACATATCGTTTCACGAATTTGGACAGATATATATTCCAAATCTCAAATGAGATAGGGAACGTGAAAAGCTCCGTCCCGCGCTCGTATATCTGCCGGTGGAAGGTTACTGCAGGGAGGAGTATTATACGTAACGACTCACTCTGAAGCTGTCCTCCCAGTATTGGTTCTCCTCTAGGAAAGCGGCGTAGTTGACTATGATCTGTGCATTAGCGATCTTGAGCTCCATAATCTTCTCGTAGACTGCTTTGGTTGACTCGACAGTCCCTATCGATTCTTCCAGATCCACATAGAATGACCAAAGTTTCAACGACTTAAATAGTCGCGCTTGGACAGGGAGCGACTAGGGAAGACCGATCAGTATTTTGGACGGGTAGTCGAGCTTGACGTACGTGATCGTGATAGTTGATTTTTGTGTTCTTTGGGATGGCAGCTGCCCGTTGCATAACACGGATGGCCTCATCATAGTTTCTACACATTGTTAGTACGTTTCCAGAACATGGGTCGATTGGGGTCTTACTCGAGACGAAGTTCCATCTCTGACCATTCGCACCAAATTTCGGCGAGGTCTTCAACATTCTTGAAATTGACCTTTGTTGCCTTCTCCAGGATCTTGCGGGCGCTATCTAAGTCAGGCTCCGCAGTGCCCGAAACACCCCCTTCCTCATAGAACCTAGCGAAGTTGATATAGAGGCGGTGTAAATTAGCGGTAGCTTTACGAGGTTGGATAGTTTCCAGAGCTGTTGTATAGGTTTCGGCGACCTAGTCATTCATCAGCATCAGTGAATTCAACAGAACATTGATGACTCGTACCCGTTCATCGTTTTCACCCCATAATGCCACCCTCTTCTCCCATTCCTGCACGTCATTCGGATTTCGCCTCAACAAGACATCATTGAGAAGGAACGGTCTTCGATCCATCAATGCTTCAAATTCCTTCATTTTAATATCCAGCTCGCGCTCAGTCTCCTTCGCATCTTCCTCGTCCTCGTCTTCGTCCGGCTCCTCCAAACTCGCCATCATTGCGCTAAGAAGAGACTCGGAAAACTGTACATACGCGTCGAAGATCTGGGTGAAGTCCCTGACGGTAAGAACCGATATAATACCAGCCTCGAACGTGCTGTTTGCACGGTCGAACTCGCCACGCTTGATCCAATACGTCGCGAGTCCACACCATAGACGACCAGCTTGGTCTTTATAGACCGCAAGCCCGTCCTTGTGGATCATTCGCTCAATGTTCAATTTCCGCTTGCTAAGGGGATCTTCGTCCTCGTCATAGGCGGGCAGTGGCTTTCCGTCTGCTGAAACGGGCACTGCCGGACCTGCTACACGAATGAGCTGGCCGTCAACTGAAGTAGGCTCCTGGGTGTGAGCATTCCGGGCTGCCACTTCGGCATCGGCTTTGGCATTTGCCTCGTTTGATTGCACGGTGTCGGGGACATCGAGACCAACCTCATCGGAGAAGCGTTCAACGACGTCGATGAAATCTCCGAGCAGTTGGTACGGGCTCTTACCCTCTGGGCTGACATATTCACCGCGCGCTGCTTTCCTTGCCAAGGATAACAAAAGCTTCGCGGCTTCCAAGGGCCTCGGGGCAGAGTCGGCGGGAGAGAGAAGGATGGAGGCATAGTGCTCGGTCAAACTTGGGTCCACGGCAAGATAACGGCGGTATACCGAGACGGTGGTAGCACCACCTTTGCCTTCAGCCCAGAGTAGATATCTGACCCAGATACGGGAATGCAAGGAAGGTGGCAATGTGCGTAATGCGCGATCGAATGTCCGTCGAGCATGGGTATGCGAGATCACGGGAGGACACAATGGATGGAAAAAGATGGATAGATACATCAACCAGAGGCGCGGAAGCTAAACAATGCATTAGCACGAGTGGACGATGGGCCAGTCAAACGAGCATACCTTGGGTAACCACATCAAGGCGCGCTCATATGTGGCAACAAGAGATTTCCATTCCTCCCATCCGACGACACCATCCAGCCCGCCTTCCCACTCTTCTACGCTCTCCCGCTCCTCCTCCAGTGCTTCCTTCATTTCAGGAAACTTTTTCCTCCCGCCCGCTTGTTTCTTGTGCACTAGTTTCCCAAGGACGTATGACATCCTCATTTGCAAGTACGCTTTCCACAGTTTGAAGGATGCCGGGAACTGTGCGAGTGCAGATTCGTAAATGTAGGTAAGGCATTGCAAGGACTGTCTTGCGAGTGGAGTCGAGAGCGGTCCGAGTAGCTGGGCACTCTCGTCAAGGGAAGAATTTGCGCGTCGTTCTTCCTTGAGCAGTGCGTTGAACGCGTCCCTGGTGTTTTGTATGGCCGACCACCATGCCCGGAATGATGATGGGTTTCGGAGTAGGTCTTCTTCACGATGGATGTCCTGAACGGTGAGTAGGTGTGGATGGGTCGTTGGCGTCGGAACTGGGAGCGTCAAAGGAAAGTGCGCGGAGAGACTCTCCAGCTTTGTCGACTTTTCAGCGACGGAAGGCATTTTGGAGGCGTTCGACGTCGCGCTGAATACAAGGAATTATTGTTCAATATTTATTTATGGGGTTTCTTGGATAAGTGGCTTATCTACCACCGACAGGAAGTACGTTTGCATCTTGGCCCAGTGATCATGGTAAGGCTGCGAGTTGGTCTCCTGCACCGTTTGCCAATGTGTGCGTTGTGCAGCACAACGTCAAGCGCGTTCCGCGCTCCCAAGAAGCGATACAGGCGAGGAAAGAACGCGAGAGGTCACAGATCTCCGAGTATCTCGCATTAACCAACAGCGTACTCTCTCGCGTATGTCCTCAGGTCGTGGCCTCTGCATTTCTCGTCTTTGTCTCAGCCCGAGTCTCACAGAAAAAGGCATGCGACTGGAGTCGTGACGCATTCGATCAAACTCAGCAGTTGCTCGAGTTGAACCCAGAGTTCTGCACGGTCTGGAACTATCGTCGCAACATCATGCTCAACGGAATATTCCCTCAAAGGTCAGCAGCTTTCGATTGCATCGCTCATCAATATGTCATTCGATTCTCAGTACCCCCGAAGAGAATAACGATCTACTCACCAGCGAGTTATCGGTGACGATGGCAGCGCTGCGAGAACATCCCAAGGTCTACTGGATATGGAATCATCGTCGATGGTGCCTTGAGAATGTCCCAGACGGACCAGTGATCGATGGCAAGCCTTCCTTGCAATGGCGCAAGGCAAACTGGCAGAGAGAGCTGGCCGTCGTCGAGAAGATGCTCGATGCGGACGCACGTAATTGTAAGCTTACACATGTTTCGTTCCTTGCGCGGCT
Organism: Boletus aff. separans; assembly: GCA_038088755.1. NCBI lineage: Eukaryota > Fungi > Basidiomycota > Agaricomycetes > Boletales > Boletaceae > Boletus > Boletus aff. separans. Next base: position 52,115 of record JBBPJN010000002.1, read on the forward strand.
CAACCCTCCAAGTTCTTGCCTGGAACTATCGGAGATATGTTTTAGCAAGTATGCCAGAGCAGAGACCCGTCATGGCCGAGTTGGCGTACACCACGCGCAAAATTAGCGCAAGCTTCTCTAACTTCAGCGCATGGCACCAACGTTCGAAAGTTTACGCCTCCCTATGGAACGCCGGGGAATTAGATCCGGTTATATCTCGAGAAGAGGGTATGTACCCGCTCATCCTTTAGCGTTGCGTGGGTTTCACACGCAAAACAAAAGAGTTTGATCTTGTACACAACGCGCTCTTCACTGATCCCGATGACCAAAGTGCGTGGATTTATCATAGGTGGTTAATAGGATCTGGTATGTGCATGTTATCATAGTCTCGTCAAGCATTCACAGCGAATTTACAGGAGAGAACGAGGAGCAGCTTCGGCAGGAGATTGCTATCATCGAGGAATTGCTAGGCGAGCAGCCGGATAGTAAGTGTAGGTCCATGTCTCAGCCTTGATTCGGTGTCACTCAAACGCATGCCAGGGTGCATGGACTCGTTGGTGTACTACAACCGATTGCTGCTCAAGAACTATTGTCCCGGCTCTGAGGACATCAGGCAAAAATGTCTCGACTTTCTCCAGGAGCTAGAGCGGATCGATGCCCCACGGAAGTCAAGATACCAAGAAATAGGTGAGTGGTCGTAGGAAGCACAGGTGGCGTTCACACCGACGGGCGGACAGCTCAACAAATTAGAAGCCAATGAAATTTCCAAGCGTGTATCGCAGTGATAATACAACATCTTATGCGGTGAACAATCACTGGTGTGACGTGTCTATGTTCTCTAACGCCTTGGATCACTGAGCGTTACGGGGCCGTGGTAACGGTCAGCGCCCGGCAGCGCAGGGTCGGCACCCGCAACTGTGACGTCTACTCAGCATCTGCAAGGGGGAGTATGAACGAGCAAGACCTACTTGGAGTAGCAGCCGCAGCCATGTCCACCGCAGTGCGCGTTGACGAGGGTTGGTAGTGACCTGGAAGCAAAGCCGCTCACGAAGCAAGCAACATGCGCGACGACGAGGTGCGCACGTCGTTCTGCATCGTATGTGATTGAGAAAAGGAGACAAGCATTCGGTGGGAGGAGTGCGGTTGGTTGGATGACCGTCCCCCTAAAGTCATTGGCGTTCCATGCGTTCCCGATTTGCCCATTGTTTTTACCACATAGTCATATCACGAGTGATCCGGGTTCAGCGCTGAGGAAACTGCGCAGCATCGGTGGCAATTTGAGGATCCAACTGTTCGCAAGAGGGACGGATCTAGAACTTCTGCCGAGAGGTGGTCCCCCCGTCGATGCAGCGGTCACGTCGCACGCTGGCATTTAGTGTCGGTGTCAGCCCAAAGTCCCGCTTACGTTGGACAGCATCTTAAAGGTGCCCTCCAGTGATATCCATCCGAGCATACCGCGCAGGAGTGACCAAATGGATTGCGACACAGCGAATGATACCAACAACTACATGCGGTGACCCACCCTTTAGGATAGAAAGAAGAGGGAAAAATGAAGCAACAAGGCATGTCAACACATCAAAAAACGAAAAGTTCGTATCGGGCACGTCACAAATGTCATGAGCCTGGCATGAGCAGGGGAGAAAGACGTGGTGGAGACATTCAACTTTGAGATGGTAAAAAAAAAAAAAGATAAACATTGTCGTTTCTGTTTGTTTTATTTCTTCTTCCTTTCCCCGTGCGTTAGTTTTCCGACGACAGTGCGGATACAAAAAGGGAGGAAATGGTTTTAGACTTGTTTCCGAGCGAGAATATCTTGTATTTCTGTAATGGTTCTGGCCGAGTCCATCAACTGAGGTCCACCAGGGAGAATTGCCAGACGTTGTTTCGTGGTGTTCAACATGGCCTTAACATTAGGGACGACCCGCGTAATGTAAGGGGAGATGAGAGGTTCCTAGAAGAGAGCACCGTCAAACACCATCACCTTGGAACGGGTCGAGAAGCGACTTACATTGATGTTCAAAACAGTGGCCGCTCTCTGAAGCCACCACAGTGCAGATTTGAACGCTTCATCAACAGGCGGTGTCTCTCCTACGATGCCAGCAAGCTAGGAACAGACACATGAGACAGTACACCATTAGTCACCGACCAATAATACGTACCCGGTGCAATAATGTAAGAATAACAGCCTGAGACAGCGGCCCAGGTCCATTAAGAGGCATGACAATCTCTGGGTTTGATCGTGCCAACAGCTCTCGGAGCTGCTTGGGGTCTTGCGTGCCCAGCACCGCCAAGTAAGTGTCGTCCCACTCCTCAGACTGGGCTGCGGGGGAACGCTGAGAAGCTGGAGGTGGCGGGGGCGGAGGCGGGGGCGGAGCAATAGGGTGCGATGCTTGAGGAGCAGCAATGTTTGGAGAAGAATACCACGTGTTATGGATTGGTGGCGCCTGCGTCTGCTGCGTAAAGCCACCGAGGGGCTGCGAGTTGTAAGACGCCTGCGTGGAAGATGGCAGGTTCGGTTGACGGTGGAGAGATTGATGAGGCATCGAGGAAATGCTGGACACTGGAGAGGTGTTGCTGGGCAACCGGTGATGAGGATTCGTCGCATTCATGGTGAGGAATTTGACCTGGTCTGAGAGAATTCTGACGGAGTGTTCCAGATCCCTTATCAGCGACTGTGAAAAAGTGTGAGGGGGTCATGTCCGATATCAGCAAAGAGTTACGAACCTCCTGGCTACGCGCAGCCTCTGTTTGCCATGTCATCGAATCCTTCTTCACGTTCAGGATCTCTGTCCTCATCTCGCGCAAGATGTCTTGGTGCATGGCCGAGGTCTGTTGAGAGTAGGCTGGCACGAACGTCTTTGAAACCGTGTCCTTGACATATCTCTCAATGAGAGGGTTTAGGTTCGTCGAGAGAATGCTTGCAAAGTGATTCGAGATGTCAGGTCTGAGCAACAGCTTCTCGATCTCCACGGGAAGGTTCTAACGATCAGAGTTGGTCAGCTCAGCCTCTGCACGATACCAAGCCACTCACGGTTTGTATATACTCTGTCAGGCCTCGTCCAACATGCTCGTTCAGGGCGGACCGAACCTCGCTTCGCGTGATATGCTCTAGGGCAGGAAGGACTGAGTTCTGAACTTCGGCCTTGACAGCCATCTCGACCACGCGCGTGGTATTCCTTGTGAGCTCCGTCGAGATCAATTTGAGAATCTTCTCCTGCCGATTAATGTCCTCTGCTTGCTCTTGTGCGCGGGCCTCGTCGAACCGTTGTTCTGATGAGCACACAACGCATCACGACCCGTTCGTCAACATGTCTGGAATGTCACTCACGCTGCTTGTCCATTTCCTTTGTGATCAACCGCCCAATGCGCGTGTGGAGGTTCTCCTCACTCTTTCTGATCTCCTTGGCGACAACCTGGGCGACACCAGAGTCACTGATGGAACCCAAGTCGGCCTTGGCTCCCTTATCCTTGTCTCTGATGTCCTCTCTGTCTCTGAAGGCGACGTTCTTTCCTTTGGCGCTCTTTCCTTTAGCCTCGTGACCACGTGCTTCCTCTCGAGCCAACTCCGATTCAATTTCTTCGGAGGGCGGCGTCCGCAATCTTCCGGGAGGGGCCACAGAAGAGACATGCTGCGGGGCTGGTGCGGGTGCACCGACGATGCCAGGCGCCTGAGGCATTAGGCGAGTAGGTTTGACGTCCAGCGGTGCAGCCGTTGGAACCTGAGGTTGCGTATAGGGAGGGAATTTGGCAACAGCACTCACGAGCGCACTCTCGTACCATTCCTTGCGCACAAGAACTTGATCGACGCCGGTCGAGTGGACGGAAAAGGCAACGAGGGCAAGTTCACCTGGAGGTACTTTCGCGGCAACACAGGCGGCATGGGCCTCGTCGCCGGTAGGATCAGCGTCCGCGGAGAGAATGACAAAGTGGATGGTAGGCTTGGGTCCAGAGAACTCGACGACCTGTTCGAAGAAACCACCGCGTACGAGTTCACCGGATGGCGAAGCTGAGACGTCGAACCCAATCTTCAACGCAATCAAGCTGTCTCTACGATTGTTGGCAACCCACAGGGTCTGAATCCTCGAGTCATAGTTGACGTGGCCAAACATGTCTGAGTCCTCCTTCGTACCATTGACAAATCTAAAGGTGGAAAGAACGTTCTTCGTAATGACGGAGAGCAATTGGAACACGGTGCCGTTCTTGCGTCCGATGACGATGCCATCGTCGATAAAAGTCAATGAGGACGGTAGATCGTCACCACGGACGCGGTGTGTCCAGAATGGACTCTTGTCATGAACGTTCCACAAGGTCAGAGTCGAATCCTCGGAAATGGTCGCCAGCGCAAAGTGAGGAACATCGAAATCAAACGCAACCAGGCGCTACAAGAGTGTATCAGTAGAGGAGGCGGTCAGTAGAAAATCATGCCCACGGATGGAATAGAGAAAACTTGAGAAATGCGGTCGAGCCCGACTTGCGGCTGAGGTTCGCCCCTGAATGTACGCGCAGCGTCTGCCAAGTCCAATAAATACATCTTTGTTTCAGAAGCAACCGCCAAGGTGTCGGCTTGTTTAGGGTGCCATTTGACCGAGTGCAAAGGATCAGCGTCCGCGCTCGGTACGATACACAGCAAGATGTGCCCACTGAACATGAAAAGTGAGCCTGAATGGACTCCGAGGGGCATATAGACACGTACGGGACATCGTCCGTGATGACCTCGGGCAATTCCCAAACGACGAAACCGCCGTCGGAGGTCACACCTGCAAGTCTGTTGCCGTAAACTGCCATGTCGACGACCTGTGTTGCTGGGGCAAAGACAGTAGGTAACTGCAGCAGAGTGCGATCACCACTGGAACGTGAAATGACGCGGACACGACCCCTCGTCATGGCGTAAGCGATCCAGTGAGTCGCACCGATGGTAGTCCCGGGTAAGAAGACGGGGTCCTGCTTGACGAGAGCGATGGCAGTCGACTTGACTGCATCCCTTGGCGCCTGTATTTCATCGAGAGGTTGAGAGACATCAAAGACGATGGTTTGTGGTTGGGGACTGGACGACATTGAGTGAAACCAACGAGGAAAAAGCAAGTGTGCGCACCTGGGGCTCGATTGAGACTTGCCCTTGTTGAGGGGCTTGGCGCGACCATCGTTCTTCCAATTTGAGCGAGGGCCTGGTGAGCCCTCTTTGTCGCGTCTGACAGGGGCGATGGGTTGTGGGGACTCGGCGGACCTACCCTGCGGACGGGAAGGTTGCTGCTGCATGGGGAGTTTGGGTGGCGATGCGCGGGGGGAAGAAACGAGGGTGGGCTTTGGCGGAAGGGGAGGCGGAGGCATGGGACGAGACTGTTGCTGGGACTGTTGGTTTGGTTCCACCTGGGAATACTCTTCTGTTGTGCTATATGGGTCGTATGAAGGGGAAGGTGGCTGAGCAGGATAGGGCGCTTGGCCGCGGGTGAGTTGCTCGATGAGGTTTTCGACCGATTTCCGCTTTGGATCATTGAGCGAGCCGAGGGATGCTGACGTCCAAGAATCGTCGGCGCTGGATGAGGTAGCGGGCGCGGTGGGAGCGGGCTTCTTCTTTACGGTGTTTCCGCTTGACACGAGAGCATCGAAAGGGGAGATGAAGTCGAACATGGACTTGCGCGGGGACGGGGGCGCCTGCTGCTGAGGCTGCGAGACGGCGATCGGCTGAGGTGGCGGGGGAAGTTCCCTCGGAGGTTCCTGGGGGACAAAGACGTCCGAAGGGTGATAGGACTCAGCTGGGGGTTGCTGGAGGGGAGCGGAGGTGGGAGGAGGGTGATTGGGCAGCGAGACGGACTGTGTGTCGGAGTAGTTTGATCTAGGAGCGGCGCTGTCACAAGGGTCAGTAAAGAATGCATCGAAGTAGTCCCAAGACGCCATGAGGGCGAGACGAAAGGGACGAGGGCAGCAAGGATGGGTAGAAAAGGACAAGAGGTGTGCCTCGTGTGGGAGGCGAGGCATGCCATGATAATCTGCGGGGCGAAGGACTCACCCTGCCATGAGCTGCTCGAGGAGGATCTTGCCCTGCGTTTCGCTGGAGTTGGAAGGGGACTGGCCGGAGCGCTGGGAGGACGCTGGCGGGGATGGGATCTGCTGCTGCTGCTGGGAGGGCTGGGGTTGGGATTGGATGGTGGAGTGCGCGGGCACGGACGATGCGGCGGGGTAGAGGAGGGAGAGGAGGGCACTCTGTCTGTCTGCGGCGGAGGAGGGGACGTGCTGTTGGTCGGATGGCGGCATTGCAGGAGTTGCGGGTGCAGAGTTGTTGGCGTGGGGAGTGGGCGATGATCTGTCCATCGCCGCGTCAGAAGGAGAGAGAGAAAGAGAGTGTCTGACTTTTTTTTTCTTCTTCGACGGCCTCGCTGATCACACGAGGCAATCCTTGCACAGCCACACGCTGCACCTTCTTCGTCGACCATGGCAGGATCCAAGGGCTGGCTCAACCTCGAATCCGCCGGCAGTCTCGTCTCCGACGCCAACTTCTTCGAGGGCGAGCCTGCATTCAACTTTCTCGGCCTCACTCGCACACAGAGACTCTATGGCTTCGTCGGCTGGTCCGCAGCTCCTCTCTCTCTCTCTCTCTCTCTCTCCACCCCCGCTGACGCGTCCTCTCCATAGTCTTATCTCTGGCTTTGTCCTCAGCCTGCTCGGGAGCATCCTTTTGTTTTTAGGACAGCTCGGCAGCTTTGCAGGTGTGTCATACGCGTCCTCCTCGTTGTCCGTCTTATCTCGCAAACCCTTGCCAGTCCTGTACACCATTGGCATCATTGTCTCCCTCGCCGGGACGGGCTTTCTCATCGGGGTAAGTGAGATTATCTTCATCCAGGTACTCCATCCTGACGATATCAAATTTAGTTTGGAAGCCAAATCAAACTAGTAATTCCGTATCTTTCTCCTCTCCATTCCCTCTTGTCTCACCCTTGCCGCTTCAAAGATGTTCAAGCCCGTTCGGGTCCTCGCTACCATCGTCTTTCTCGCTTCCATAGGTCTCGTCTTTGTCGGCGCCTTTGTCATCGGCAACCAGGTCTGTCCCGTCCCCCTTGTCCACTTTGCGTTCCTTCTCACGCTCGCCCTCCATTACCCAGGTCCTTTGCATCGGTAAGTCCCGCTCAGCACCCCTTGTCTCCCTTCTCACGCCTCTTCCTCAGTATTTGTCATCATCGAGTACCTCGCATACACTTGGTACTGTCTATCTTACATCCCTTATGCTCGCTCCGCAGTATTGAAGGTCGTAGGCATGAGCTAAACTCTAGCACCCTTGCTCCGCTGACAATAGTCTCGCACTCTACTTCTTTGTACGTCGTATTTGCTACCAGAACGAGTCCCTCGATAGATCACTCTGATGACTACAAACGTCTGACACATGCATCGTCAACCGTAAGCGAGACATCCCAGCTAACCTTGCTGGTTCGTCTCACCCTCTGAACGAGTTCTTCATCTCACGCAATCTGTCCATGATCGCTGACACGCCCGTGGTCTTCGTAGCGTCCCTGCAGTGCGAATTCACACATCACCCAGCCCACAATGAGACTGCGACTCACTTGACCGCCTCGCTATCCAGTCGCATGAAGACGTTCCATTCTTTCTCATCCCCAATTGTAGACGAGCCCGTCGTAATCTCGTTCTCATCGACAAGCTTGGCGAGCCGCGCTATTCCTGGGTTAGTGCCATCAATCGATTTTCCAAAGGCGAGATTCCCCGCAGTGTACTCGTGACCGTTGTACACCACAGTCTCGTTGGGCAACGTTCCCAAGTACGATAGCGCCGCGTGCATCTGTTGGCCGTCCCCCTCAAAGAAGCGGCCACAACCCCCTCGTGTGTGTCAGGTCATGCACAGCATCGAACAAACGGTGGTCTAAACTATACCTTGGAAAAGTGTGTCACCAGTGAAGACGCCGCCTACCTGAGACTTGTCGGACGAATCAGTGATATAGTAGCAGATGGAGTCCTGTGTGTGGCACGGCGTTGCTAGACATCTGTTTGACGATCAGCGCTAGCACTCGCTTAGCCGTGCAAGTGAGGGACAGCATACCTCACGTGAACATTATCCCCAATCATAAACTCGTCCTTGTCCCTGACTACCTTGGACACTGCAAGCACCTGCATGCTCCCACCGTAGATGGGTACGCCGGGGTATTTGGCGGCCTAGAAAGCAACCACTTCGACATTATATAGTCAGACGAGCTGTGGACAGCACTGACAAAAGTCTAGTCGCCGGGTAGGGTGGTGAGATGATGGGGTACGGTAAGCCATTGGAGACGAACCTCATTCCCGCCACTGTGATCGTGGTGATGGTGTGTCGTTATTGCGGCAACGATTGAAACCCCTAGACGATCTGCGACAGCTTGTACTTTTGACACGTCATATGGGTCGACAACGGCAGCCTTGTTGGAGGGCTGGTCGACGATCAAATAGGCATAGTTGTCTTGCCTGACAGGTACGGGCACGACTCTCATGGATAAGCGTCTTAGTGGTGTACGTGGAAAGGGGAAGAGCAGTCGCATGACCCGACGAGGCGATGCACGGAATCATGATGGAGAATGATATTTTAGTGTCTCTCGAGCTGATACCATCTCAGCGCCGATTTCTGCG